>JANSTX010057054.1:0-11065 GCA_027564355.1 Penthetria funebris
AAATGAGATCTCAATTTTAGATCAAGGTTTAAAGAAAGGTTAAAAAAAAAATTCTCAAAAATATTTGCATATTTTTATTGTTTTCAATAAGTGGGTGGTGTAAGATATTGATGCATTTTTTGAACACCAGTGATTACATAAACTTTAAAGTGTTATATATAAAACATTTCATTTCCTAAATATTTATGTGGTAAATTCTTTTAAAAATTTTAAACAAATCATTCAAAATCGTATCTTTAAAAATATGTGAGTTTTATTAAAAACCAAAATTATATTACTCCGTTTTTCTTCCCTTGTGCTTTTTTAAAAATAAAATAACCATTTAGAATAAAGAAAATTAAAAGGAAAAATTATTATGCGTTTTTAAAAAGTGTATTTAGGGAATAATTTAATTTTAAAAATTTATATTGATGAATTCATTTATTTTAAATGACTGAATGAATGCTTTCATCCGAAGATGTAATCTTAAAGATTAATGATTTTTGTAATAAATCAAAGTAGGTTAAATAAGATTTTCTCAACTGCTAGTGTGTAGGGTGATAAAATTTGAGGGTGGATGCAGGAATTCTATTTTGTTTTTTTTTTTTTTATATTTTTGTGTCTTTAAATAAATTGCTAATTTAAATTAATGCATCAAATATTCTGAACCAATAGTTACAAATCGTAAAAAAATTGAATGACACTTTTTAAAAATTAAATTAAATGTTCGAGGCAATTGTGTTTAGATGAACCAACCAATTAACTTGTGCCCCCAATGATCTGCATAAACTCCAAGAAATTAATAGCCTAAAATATTTTGAAATTAGAATATCAAATTTCTTAGAACTAATTCCTAACCACTTTGATCTGATTGTCGTGAATCTGTATCATCACATAAACTTCATAAAATTAACATTCAATTTTCTTGTTTACAATTTCAACTATTCTTTGCCTAATACAGAGTTTAGTAACTTAAATCCTTTCCACGGCTATGAATTCAAATTCAAAGTAAAACTTCAATCTGAATGGTAATTTAAATTTATATCCAATATTTGACAATAATTAGACAGTCATAATAAAACATAAAAAGTCAAATAACTTTATTTATTTTTAATGTTTATTATGTCATATCATTTTATATGAGAGTCAACCATAAATAACGTTGAGCAGATTAATAGTTTTCCCAAATCATATATAGTTACTTAAACAGATCATTTTGACCTTACGTCATATTCATAACACACTAACGATTTATATATTTCAATTATACCGAAAGGTTTCTGTTCGGTTCTTACCAATGCCATTGAAAATATGGAATGTTTGCAGTATATTTTGAGGAACAGTTTATTGTGCATACTCTGCGTTCGTCAATTTTATTAAAATTTATTATTTTTAAGAATAAATTACTAGTCGCAGCTGTTAAGGGTTTTGGCATAAAAAATACGTGATTTATATATACCGATAGTGCACACCCTCCAGTTCAAAAGTCTGTCCGTCCGTCCATCTGTTTGTCTACGTACACTTTAACTTAAGATAGGATTAGGAATACAAATATTTTCCAGGACCTAAACCAATCATATGTCTATGTTATTTAAATTTTATTTTATTTGTCATAAATGTCGGGAAGCAACAGATAATTGATATATTGGCATTGTCATCATTTTTCCCATCGACGTTTTTTTGGATGTTAAGATGATGTATATTTAAATTAATGGATCGATCACTTGATTGATTGTCAACAAAATATTCATGTAATAAAATATTAAATTAAAATAACAAAAAAAAAAAAAAAAAGGATGTTTTATATCCATCTGAAAGTACATGTACTAAAATGATGACTTTAATCTTGTATAATAAAGACGAGTTGTAAAATATTTTTATTACGTTGCAAATGTTAACAATGTTGAAAACTGAACGCTGACAAAAGCTATGTTTTTCACGTGAGTTTTCATTTTTCTTTATTTCATTTCACAAAGCATGTGTTGTGATATACGATTTCACATCAATCAGAGGAAAATTTATGTTTTTCCCTTCTATTTATTTGGAAAATATGTTATGGCCATTACAGAATGTTGCTTGTGCCTATAAATTTCTTAAGATTCTGTGAAAGCCATAACATTTTTCGTTTAATACGACATAATAGTTTTTTTTTTTTTTTTTTTTACAAATTCACTATTTAGTTTTCGATTGAACATTAAGAAAATCTGACGTTGTGTATGAAGATCCACCATTCCTTGAATTTCTAATCGAGTGCTTAGTATACCTACCTCCACTAGGTGACCGTTTTGAAAAGCGTTATTATTTACTACCGTCAAATTAATTGCAGCTAAAATAGAAGATTGGTTTAGTGTAACCTCGATGCCACTCAATTCGTCACCAAAAAAGTTCGAGTAGATTAGAAATTGTAGCATACAGATTAAAATAATGATAATTATAACACTAACAGATATGCTGGAACTTTTTCAAAAATGAAGTGAATGGTAGACGAATAGGAGTAATAGGAGAGAAGTCTTGTCTTAACGTGTTGAGGTGCAGCATCAGATATAAATACAGGAACAAAAAGAAAACCGCCAACAACTCGGCAATTAAATCAATCATTGATTTCACTTATTATAGCCATACACTTAAGCGACCAGCTGGTGATATTGCAAAATATTCACTTGACTGGAATCCCCAGGGTAATAGAAGGTCCGGTCGTCCAAAAGCTACAGGCATCAGCTATCTAGTTTGTTGATGACATGTTTTTTCAACCAGTCGACATTAATCCGCCAACACTGACATATATCTTGATCGAGTTATTCCCTCAATGGATCATCGACTACTCTATTCATCACCAATAATAACAATCATATATTAAACTTAATACCATTGAAACGGAGTTTTTCTAAAATCGTTAATTTTGATTCCGTTCAATTAATATAATTGTGATGTTGAAACTAATGATATTTACCAAGAAAAAAAAATTGTTCCTCATCAATTCTGAATGTATAAACTTCGTTTTTAATACAAAAGGCTGTCTTCTCTAATATACAAAAGTGGATGTAGAATTGAAAATATGAAGTCATATTCGTGACATAATTACAAATTCAAAACATATTCAAACCCCATTTTTAATTACAATATTGTATGTACACAGCTTATTAATAAATACATTTCATTTTTATGTTGTTGTTTTCTTTTTTTGTACCTATAATTTATCGGGGTATAAAATAAGCATATTAATTTCCGTTTCCGAAATCATTTCATCATTTCACCATAAACGCAACTTGCGGCATTAATGAGAATGCTTAAATTTTGAAATTATAATCGAAAAAAAAGTTTCAATGATTTGTACTATTTTTCACTGTTTGATTTTTTGTTTGGAAAAATCAGTGTATAGAGAGGTGGTTCAATTTTCACATTGCACGCTCTTCATTTTTTTGGGGTGAAATGAAAATTTGAAATGAAATCGCGTGTGAAACGTGAATAACATCAACATCCCTTAAGGTACACGTATATATAGTAATGTGCTTTTAAACAAATGATGTACTTTTACATGAGAATTTTTTAATATTAAAGTATTGTTTAACACTACGAGGACGGAGTATTATACAGTACGACATACTATATGTACTACTATTAACTAATAGTATAGAATTATTTAACCACTAAACTTTAACACCCTGCTATTATATTTACATTTTAAGGGAGTGTTTATATACAAAAATACCATACAATAATAATGAATAGTTTTATAAATTTTAAGTTTCCATAGACTTCACTTAAGGTAAATTACGATACAAAATGAAAAATGATTATATACTTTTTGTACAATTAAGTAATTTATCGCTTAGTTTCAATACTTTTTTTGGTCTGAAATTAATTGCCATAATCTCCTAAAGTTGTACGAAAAGGACACGTCATTATTGTGATACGAAATATTTGCGTAGAAAATTTTAAGGATTAAATTATTGAAAATTCTCTAATGTATAGAGTACCAAGTCAATACTGGTGAAGAATGGAGTGACTGACTATCGTCATTGTTACTGCAACCTGTCTTTACCTCATCTTAGTGTCACCGATAATTCGAACACAATTTATGTCAATTTGTAGCTTGTGATCGAAGTTAAAAATGGCTTACATGTCATTTTTGGTAACTATAAAAACTAAAGTTGATTCTATATTTTGGCATACAACTGACGAATGCTTTAAAATTCGGGCTCCTATTTAGAGTATATGACAATTAGAGTTTCAATAGTTTTGTTTTTGAAACACTTATGCGAAGATCCATCTGTAAGTTGTAATATCAGCTCCAGTAGTTTCAACCGCATGTTTCTCTCTGTTTATGCCAACAAATGTCGTTGGCAAATTTGAAATCTTTAAATTGATTATGAATACATCACCAAGCTTTAATCGATGTATGATTTTGCTCTGCGACTCATTACTGCGAATTTATGTACTTAAATTTGGACTGTATTTCACAACTTTAAAAAATTGTCACAAAACATGATACGATTAAGACTGTCTCGAATGCTTGTTTAAAATCAACGAAAAGCATATAAAATTGTGTTTGCCATTCTATCGATTTATTTTATTAACACGTAAATGCTGTTACTCACGAATAATATCAGGTTACAATTTTCCTCCTAAATACCAAGCAATCCTGCTATTTCTCCTATTTCTTTCTGTTAATAATTTTGTTACATAAATTAAAATAAGGTGTATGTCTTTGCTGATAATTAACAATATCATCTTAATAATAATCAACGTGTAACATAACATATGTTTATTTAAGATATTGTTCGTTACATAAAATTTATTACAACATTCACGCGAGTAATATTTGTGAAAGTATAAAATTAATTGCATAATAAGCTGAGGTTTTAAAGATAATATTTATCTTAAAATTGGATTAGAATTTTGAACAACTTTAAGTTCCAACAAAATATATGAGACTCTATGCTGAAATAGACCGATTAGGAAATTTTGAAGATAAATTAACTTGAATAATTTCTTCATTATTTGAATGTACGAATTTTCTACAATATTCGTTTATTATTACGTATACAAATTAAGCTTTGAATTCACGTAGCTATACTCTGTGGAGCTATTAATATTATCTCTAATATTATATTACATATATATATGATCGTTATTTATTTAATGTTAATAAGTTTTCTATTCCAAATCGTATTGTTAAGTCACTATAAAACTTTTTAAGGCAAAGAAAAAAAAAATAATGTAATAATATTTGAATTGCGGGTAAACTCCTTAGTTTTATTGAAATTGATATTCTTGATATGTTAAACAAATTATTTTGTAATTAGTAAATTAATGTAAGATGGCTAAAAACAATTCGAGACATTGATACATTGAAACCTAAACTTTTACGACGAACTTTCTATCGCATACATATTTAGCCATAAAGTCCTTTTGCATCGTTATCGACTTATTAATTATGTGCAATATTCTAATCTAGGAGAAAGACTTAACTTATTGTCGTGAACATTGGTTGTGTAGGTTATTGTAATCGTATTGAATGCATCAGGTCTATCAAATGTATGTATATTTTAGTGCGTGAAGTTTGTACCATGTTTGCGACACACTATTTGTACGTTGTGCGTGTGAAATTTTTTGGTGGTCTGGATTATTCGAATCAATCATCGATGAAGAATTGAATTTCTGACCAAATGCCTGCAATTATTTCACGCGGTGGCCACCGGAAATGTAGTTTGATACTAACAACATCTATTTAAAATCGGGGCAGAAATTGCAGAGATGAAGGAGTGGCAGCCAAATTAGCCAACCTAAGCAGCTGTCTGTTTGCATGTCAAATTGCTGAATGACTTGATTGCGCGAAAACGTCCACAAATTCAGACATGTAGGTTCAGGCTCAAAAGTCGATCTAAAGATCAATGTTTCGAAGGCGAAACTATGTCCAGGCGATGTGAAGCAATAGATAAAGTAGTTTTTTTTTTATAATTGTTGGTGATGTAAGATATAATGAAAATTTTTATATGTTATATCAGTAACTTACCCAGAGCTTTATTTATATAAAATATTGTTACTATGTTTAAAATTTCACTTATTTTCAATCAGAAACTGTTTCATATCTGAACATATCATTGCCGGTTTTGTTACTTATTCGTAGTTACCTTCTGATACAAATAAAGAATTTTCACTTTTTTGTTGAAGAACGTGTAGACACTAAACCACTTTCTTTACAATTTGAATCCATTAAAAATAATAGAAACTTAACTCTCAAAAAAAAAAAATGTAAAATAGGGATCCGATTCTATCGATATGGATTGGATACCATTACATATTGTAGCATTAAGTTGTATTTGTCGTATCTAAGAACATTCCGATTAAAAACTGCTTTTTTTTTTGTTGCCACTTTTAAATACATAAAAATTTAAAGAGTTTACGTGACAAATACTGGCCAATATCAACTATGCCATTACAAATTTTAACTTTTTTTTTAGTAAAAGCTTTTGTTGTACATGAAGAAATGGAGATTTAGTTTTTATTGAGAGTAACGGTTCCCTTATAAAAATAAGGATAATATAAATTTTATTAGTCCTTTTCTATACAATTTTGTTATAAAATATAATTTTGTTTCGATAGAACAAAAATATGCTTTGCTCACATTTTTGTGAATGAATGCAACTAAAATATTCAACGCCATTGTGTGGATTTTCTATGACGTTGGGGATTCTAGTCAAATGCATTTCTTAAAATATTATCCAATTGCAGAATGTTTAATTGCATTCTGTTTACGCTTTTTACTTTCTTTACTTTCTTTATGTAGCTTGAATTAGCTACGTAAATCGGACACGTTTCAGGTTCCGAATCGTATCTGTTTTCATAAGATGAAAATTGTTTCCATATTCCCATCTGATCAATAATTATATATTATTATTTGTCGGAAAATGTATACTATTGATCAGTACAAGTTTCATGGCATACAGCTGCTTATGTTATTGGAATTTAACGTTAGTTTCTAAATTGACCAAACAACCGCACCCCATCGGCATTGCAATTTTAACCGTTGTTGAATTGATGGTAGTAGTAAATTATCTTTCCGTATGGTACTCATGATTTACTTCAATTTCCTTATAGAATGAATACAGGAATAAAGTGACCTTATCGTGATAAATAATTTACCTGTTTCATTTGGGTTGTAGTTTTTAATATAACATTGGCTTAAAAATATCTGAAAAACACTCTGATTATTCTTACCCGAAATACCAAACTAATTTCCAGAATTTTTAAGATGAACAATGCTGCAATCAATTTCTGTATTTATAAAAATATAAAAGATTTGATGGAAAGATAATCTAAATGCTTTTGCATAGCGTAGAGCTGCTCTGTCATAATGAAAAATCTGTTAAGCTATTCTGGATAAGATTTTCGAGGAAATTGCGAAGTATGAATTTTTAAGTTCGCCAATATTCAGGAAATTTTAAATCTTTGAAACTGTCTACTCTAAATTTTTTATTTTATGTAGTTACTGTCGACACAAAAACAGTTTTTGAAATTACCTATCGTCTTGTGTGTAGAGATACCTAAATTATCAACCTGGTGTAGAGATACATTGGAAAAGTCTTCCGTATCGCTATTGAAGCGTCATACCATCATTTGAAACGATAATTTCTATAATTAAAATTGTACAACGTTGTTATAGTTCCACTCTTTCAATAATTACACAAAATTGCATTTCAAAGTCAATATTTTAATAGTACAAATTCAATATTCATAATTTGATTAATTTAAATCAATATGTTGCCACAAATATATGGTTTTAATGAAATATAAATTTATTAATAAAACAAAAATTAAATTTTCAGAAGCACCACAATTTCATAAAATGTTTAATTAGATTTATCGCCAACCGAGAATTAAATTTTAAAAATGCATGAAAAATTATACGCGTGGGCTGCCTCAAAATACTTTAAAATATAGCACATATTATAAAGTATTACATCATCATCATCTAAACCTTAACGCCTCGGGGACGCATAGGGCGGCATAACGATGTTAATTTACCGCTTCAAATATGCATGTCACATCAAATGTAAACTCAAATGACTATAATTGATATCTATGCGGTCATCCTTGTCTTTGAATAGTTCGCCAGTTTAATCCAATAAACACTTTTTCATTGCGACCACTGCACAGCATTGGTCCGAAAAGTACGATTATTATGCCTTTTTAGGCAGTTCATCTGTTAATGAGTTGCAAGTTTCTACTGCAATTTAAGAAAGGATAATTTTACCATGCTTGGGAAACGTATGTTAGTTTTGTGTAAAGTTTTATTCCAGTTAAATGCAAAGAATAAAGCACTAGAATTTTATCATCAGGAAAATCTGCATTTAATAAACATATGAAAAAGACTTGCCAAACATTATAATTTCAAAAACTTTTAGGTTTGCACTTAATACTTTAAAATACATAATTTGTTAAAACTTTAAATGGTAAGCGGTGTTATACATCGAGTGCACAGAAAAGTATATGGGAAATCTGTGAAATGCGACACAACGCAAATGAAAAAAAATGGAATAAAAATCGATAACATTGCTGTATTTACTGGCAACATGCAAACCCTTAAATAGTTTTGAAATGCCTATATAGTCAGTAAATAAGTGACAAGATTAATCAACCCATCTTTTCCTTCATTTGGTGTCACTGTTACCTCAATTGTCAGTAATTTTGTGTGGTTGACACTAAAAAGATGGTGTTAATGTCGTGTTTGTCGACTATTTGAGAAACTACCTCAACTAGGAACTACGCTACTGATGGGGATCTATGCACCCCTCTTCTGAAATATATATAATTATAACAACAGTGAGTAAATTTTAACTATAATTGTTTCAGTTCATTTTATGGTAATGCATTCTGGAAACGTCATAGTGGCGCTCTATGCTACTTTAAGGTGTAAAGGTTCAGATGGTGATGACGAAGACTGTTTTGTCTTATTGCTTAGCAACTCCACTACTATGATCTTTGTGACCCATTTCATCCATTTCATCTGTAAATGTAGACCTTTCACCGTTTTTCTTCCACCGCTACTTCTCGCTCAGCCGTAGCATTCTACGAATTAATGTTATACGTCGTTTTGACACTAAAATTATACCTAATTTTTATTCTAGAATGTTACAATTATTTAATTTACAACTGAAAAACTATATAACATCTAGAAAACTAGTATTGATTTTACTAATATTTTTGTTTATTTATGGTTATTATTTATTCATTTATCATAAATAAATGATAAATGATTTATTAGATATTCAACATGCATAACATTATTATCTTTGAATAAGATGATTATGAGAAAGAAATTGTTTTCGAGAAATTTCTGGAAAAAAAAAACAACTTATGTAATTTATGTAAAACATATGTGAAATGATTTAGCAAAATTTCAACTTTTTGAGGTTCGTAAACATCCATCAATCATCTATAAAATAATACTTGAGTTTTTCTTATGTTATATTGGGTAAGGTCGTCGTCAGAAGTCAATGTGAAGAGGTTGTGGCATCATAAATTACATAAGCTATAAAATGAAAGTTTTATTTAAATTTGTGTATCATATGAATTTGTAAACTTAATATTATTTTTCAGAACTTGAAATAGGCACAATTCGATTGAGTTTCATAAATTTGAATGTTACTGTGCATTATGAGAGAGAGGTGTTCTAACAAAGGAGTTCAAAGTTTTTAGCATTCGTCAGATTTGTAAAACATATGTCTTTAAACAACGTGATAAAAATGTGAACACTTTGAGAGAGAGCCTTTTTCAACCTTAGTATTTTGGACGCTTTTTTGGTATTCTCCAAAATGTTGTGTGTAATTTATTTTTAACACTTAGATATTTCTATCTGTTATCAATTTCAGCTCAAATTTTGTGATTTTCTGAAAAACAAGTTCTATTATTGAAGCTTCCTAGAAAGGTCGTAGTAGTATTTTCGCCATATGCTGGTCTTATTTTCTTTATTGGCCGCGATAAAATTCTCTATAGTTAGGTCTACAATTCTGTCAAGTTTGTTGCAAATTTTTATTCTATGGTCAGCGATGACTTCTATCGAATATCCCCTTCCCTCTTGTTTTTATGATCCGTCATCACTGTGTATTTTTAAGTTTAACATTTTTAAAACAATTGCTAATTCAGTACAACAGGGTCTATCGTACTGGAATTTCCTTTGCTTTTTTGCTACTGATTCTCAGAATTATGAACCCAATTTTGTTTTAGCATGACTCATTTGGAACACCAATTACCAATTTAATTAAACATTTATAAAATTCATATTACATATAAAATGTCTAAAAGTTTTGTTTCTCTGACCCAAAAACATGGAAGTTACATAAGAAAATACAAAGTTTTTGATGTATTTTTTAAACATATGTTTGATGTACTAGAACTTTTAAATTTTTTAAGTTTAGAAAGAAAAAAAAACATGATTTTAAATATAAACCATAAGTGACACACAACTATTGAGACTGAAAACCATTAAAATGTAATAATTATCGATTCTTTTGGCAAATATTTTATGTTTACAATAGTCAAAGGGACAAAATTCAAACATAATATTTAAATATTTATAGTGTTAATGATGAGGGTTGTTGTATACAACATGATATTGTATGTTTTATACTTAATCTTCATTTAATAGAATTATCATCATTATACCATTTGACAATAAATTCACATAATAATTGAGACTATATAGACTTAGATGGGGTTGAGAAATTTCTATTTTAATTATTATTGTTAATATTGAACGAGTATGGCAAAATGTTGATGTATAGACATAATGATAATGATGATTAAGGATAAAATAAGCTATATGATATTCATGTAGCTATTGTTTGTTAAAACAACTTTTGTATACCTCAGTTTTGACAAATTTCAATAAATTGACTTGTGCATCGCATGGGGATTGTATTAAATTGTTAATTTACCGTTTGAGTTAATGGCACCTGTTTCTAATTGCATTCTGGCCATTTCAAAAAAAAAGTGTTCCAAATTTGACCATTCCAACCATACCAAGGAACATTGAGTTTTTTTTTATGTTCTGTATTCCTACCTGTGTCACCGTCACCAGCTA
>JANSTX010057065.1:2129-14531 GCA_027564355.1 Penthetria funebris
AATAGAGTCAAAATCAATCACACAATTTTGATAGATCATTTTATAAAAATTCACCTAACACCCTATTTATGCAAATATTGTATTCATTGGTGTGTAATCATGTTGACGAAATGAACAGTTACATTTAAATAAAAATGTCATAAATTAAGTTTCTCTTTAACACGCTCGTATTTAAAAAAAAAAAAAATAAATACATAAAACATAAACAACAATTTTAGTTGATTTTTTTTTTCAATTTTATTATTTATTGAAATGTTTTATGTTTTATTTAAATGCGTAAAATTTAGGGTTAAATAATCATTATAATTATGGAAAAATGTACTGTTATACCATCGACTTTAATGGACAAAATTCCTTTCGGAAATTGAAAAAATTTGTTTATTTGGTTGGTATAGAGGCATATTTTACTATCATGTCGTAGTCATATAGCAGATACTAAGTAGATATTCATGGAGTGTTCAAAATGGTTGTTTACTAATTCATCAAAACTAATTGGATTTCTACTAAAAATAGGCTGAGAATTGAATTATGAGAGTCTCAGAAATGGAAGATGGTAAATAACATTCAAGTTTTCGTCAATTGGTTCCTTTAGGAGCATAGTAAAAAATGTCTGGCCAAATTCAATATCGAACGAGAATTTGTGGAGACTAGCAGATTTTCATCAATTATCACGAATAAAGTGGCATTGTATCGGCCATACACTAAGTCGACTGGCAATAGAAGACCTGGTCTATAATTCTAATTTCCTCCATCGACGGAACTGAAACAAAAGCTGATATCATTGTGCTTTATCTGAAAGAAGAAAGGAAAAGGTACAAGTAGATAAAATGATAATATTCTCATATATAGTGGCAAGGATAAGGACCAACGGGCTCATTCAGGTGTTGGTTTACTTTTGCATCATCGATTTGAACAGAATATTTATACAATAAAATACCGAAGTGATAGATTACTTACAGTAGAGCTAGAGACACTGAATAGATTTTTGTGCTAACAATTAACTTCGAATTAACAATACCTTTTTCTCACATAAAGATCAGAATGAATACACTTGGCATAACACCAGAGGTCAACAGTTGTTATAACAAATAGAAGTTTTCATCCCTCACAAAATTTTGGATGTAAGAGCTTTTTCTTCTGGTACTGATGATGTAAGTTCAGAATAATTGCAAAATTAATAAAACTTAAAGCTCCAGAATATATTTAAAAAACAAATATTGAAACTGAAATGAAGATTTTGGTAACGGAAAAACTGAATACAGAAACCTAAAAACCCCGTAGAATACAGAGTATATAAACTGATTAGAAACAGAATTAATGCCAAAATAACACAAATTAGAAAGGAATGCTGAAACCGTTTTAGTTAAAGACATGCAACGTGATTTGTATGGTGGACAAAAGAAAATTTGGAACTTTCTCAGAAATAGAATGAAACCTTTACATGAATATACCCAAAATTCATCAGTATCTGTTGAAGCACGTATTTCCAAAATTTATTAATCAACAAAGAAGAGTTTCATCTGAGACATACAAGGCATAGAGTTACCCATAAATTGGAGAACTTGTGCAATAATACCTATATTTAAGAAAGGCAGTAAAACTGATTCGAGAAACTATCGTTTCGTTTTAAGTAAAATTGGCAAATCAATTGAATACATTTGTAGATTTTGCAATAAAACTTCAGTGCATATTGTCTGTGAATGCGAATGTCTTGCTCAAAGGATTAAATGGATCGCAGAGGAAGTGGTGCCTCTGATCCGCGAAGTATATTTCTGATTGTTAACAATCTCATTTGCATTCATTTATTTTTTGCTGTAATTAGGTATTGTTTATATAGTAGATCTACAATACATTGTGAAATTTAGATTTTTTTGTATATAGTCTTTCATTTATTAATTTTGTGATTTCAGTTTAACCCTGACTATTAATGTATGAATAATCTACAACAGCCTTTGAGGTATAAAGTTTAAGATATTGATGATGATTCAATTGTGAAACACATGTCGATATGATGGTGATGACAATGATATTTTGAATTCCTACAGTATATAAATACTAGTATGGTTAATGTACTGACAAATATATGTAACGCTGTCTTTACGTCCAAAAATGCTAATGATATTTACATCCATAAAATACGTTAGGTAATATTGAAATAAACAAAATGTGCATTTATTATTGATGTTTCAATTTAAACAAAAAAGCGAAATTTGAATTTCACTATAAGAAATGATATTATTATTACATAGCCATGGAAGAAACAAAATGATATACGAGTATAAAAAAAAAAAAAAAAAAAAAAAAACCATTCAAATGGTTTAAATTAAAATTTTCAAAAATATCGCCAATTAAAATGCTAATATGTGTGAAAAGTACCAATTAATTTTAAAAATTAGCAAATTGCATTTAATTATTCATTAAATCAATTTAAAATGGAAAAAATAGTCGCATAGTTATTTTTTGTAAATCATTTAGTTTTTTTTTAAAAAAAAATTATAGTAATATGTAAGCTATGAAATGCTTGATAAAATAAAAACCGGCTCATTAAATTACCATTTGAATTGGGCCACCACATTGATCAGTTCTTTTGAATTAATAAATTATGCTATAATTATGGTATATTTTAACGCTTTTTTACAATATTTAATATCTAAAAAGAATTGATTAGGGAATTAATTATTTATATTAATTATGTTTCGGCATTACATTCATACCACATATTCATCCATTATTTTGTTCATGTGTTTGACACCATTTTAGAACAACAGTAACACAACTCTAATTTACATGATATCTGATAATGTGTATCAATGTTAAATTTAGTTCTTTAAATTCTAAGAGATATATCACTGCAGAGACAGTTACGAGTGCTTCCTTATCCTATTAGTTATTTTCAAGTTTCTAACTTGTGAATGATCACTGTATTCTAATGGTGAATGGAGTGATCGACTAACATTCACAAGTTGGACTACCGTAAGCATAGGAATAGAACACGTTAATTATGGACTGTGGTAGTCATCACAAATATGGTCGATTTTTGCCCAGCCCACTTGCATCGCTCAGGGCGTTAATGTGAATTGACTTCGGATGGAAAATTACGGTCAAAATTTAAAGTTATTATAATCATGGACAACTAATTTATGCAAATTCAAACATAGGTGTTTGTGTGTGAGTGTGTGTGTGTGTGGTTCTTATTTTGAATTAAATTTTACAAGATTTTATTGATTTCGGCATTATAAATTACTTTTAGATCATTGCTGACAGTGTATATTAAAAGGCATGTTACATTAAGAAACGGTTCTTCTTCATTAATTAATTTTAATTACCATAAAAAATAAGAGGAACAAAAAGAAACCAATATTTATGCTAAGATTATTTAATTCATTATATTTATTTTTTTGGTTTACGATATTAAAAACATTAACATTTTCTAAGTTTTCATTTAATTATATAATAAAAAAAAAAATGTTTAATTTTTGATTAAAGATAAAAATCATGTTCTTACAAAATATTGTATACGATAAAAATATAATAATAAATAAATAATTAATGATTTTTTACATTTTTATACATTTTGTGTATGCCTACCATTTACATTTTACATTTTACATTTACAAGTAATATTTTTTATTACAGTCACAATGAAATTATGACTTTTTTTCTGTGCCTTATTTCGATGTTTTTATTTAAAAAAAAGATTTATTTTAAATTCAGTTTAACGAAAAAAAAAAAAAAAAGGAAAAAGACACAAAGTTTTTAAAATGTACATTGGGAATATTGCTGCTGTTGTCCACAAAGATTGTTAAATTTTAATGAGTCCATAACTTGAAGAAGAACATGATGAATCGATTAAAAGTGATTTCTTAGTACGATACTTTCTTTAAATTATTACATTAATTTAATGTAATAACGCATGAGAAACAAAACTGTCGTAGACCATTACATAACATTACATCGTTAATTTGGTGTAACCAATTGTGTCTATGTTAGAACAGCATCAGTACGAGATTTCAATATAACATTACGGTTATTAACAAATTTCTGGCCAAATACTTGCAGTACCTCTCAGTTGCTAAACATAGTTTGATATAAACATCAATTCAATTATGGCTACAAATTAACAAATGGTCTCAAATAGCATATAAAATCTTATAAAATTTGAAATCTGAAACACTAGAAAGGTGGTCTGGAATCAATCGCAATAGTCAACTGCATTTTTTATCAAATGCTTGTACTATAGAAACGTAGTTTGATATTAACATCTAGTCAAACACAACCAAAATTGCAAGAGGCGAAAGAGTCCAATATGAAAAAAAAAAACAACCAACGCCACCAACCTAAACGATTGTGTGTTTGCAGCTCGCACTGATGTATTATTGCTAATTTCTTTTTTCCTAGTTACAGTACCGACTGAATCTTTACTCACCCATATACGTACGAGTTCAAGTATTATCTCTATAAAACTGTTAAATACAATTACGACAATGTGACAGATAAGCAGCCAAAGATCAATACATTTTAACCAGAGTACATATAACTATCGAGATGACTATATAATCTAATATTGGTTGTCTTGGAATTCTTTTCAAATATACACTTGTATCTAAAAAATCACGATGAAAGTTGACAATTGGGTTTATTTCGCATGTTTTTAATTAACAATTTGCATTTTAAAGTAATTTTTTATGTAAGTAAACAATGGCAATATTACAAATTTGGTATAATTATGGTAGGGTCTAATTCATTAGAGAGATCAACAATCCGTTTGTATATATTAAATTGAACACTCTGTTCTTGAGCACTGTTTGCATAGTTTGCTTGTTATATGGTAAGTTACTCGCATCATATTTAACCTTTATGTACACCAAATGCGTTCATAGGGTGGCTCAACGATGTTACTTTGTCGCTAATAATATGAGTTATCAAATGTGAACTAAAATAACTCAAATTGAAATTTACCAATCGAAAAATATAGGATCAATTACAATATTATTTTCCGGTTTAACATTTAAATATTTCAGTAGAGAGGTGCAAAAAATGCCCAGCTACCAATTTTGTTGTAGAGTTATTTTTTCTATCGATCGACAAACACTCATCACATGACATTACTTCCATATATTGTAATCGAGTTATTGGTGCCACCACGGGACTGTAAACATGGTTTCAATAACCTTGATCGCAGTCGTCCAATCCATTCGTCAACCGAGTGCAAGTATACAACTATTTATGTTGGTGACATTGCAATTTTAACCTTGATTTTTACCCGTGTTAGCATCACATTATGGTATCGACGGCGACAACATGAAGGTACCGCATGCATTCGTTAGAAATTCAATTCACATTTATCATTTGTGGTTAGTTATTCCTCTATAGTGTAGAATTCCAAAAGTTATTTTAGCTATTTAAACTCCTCCATAATGTTATAAAAACCACGACTGATATTTTACATTGCCTTCCATTGTAACATTTGCATCATGATTTTGAACTGCTTCTAATTGCGGTCTAATAGTTCGTTAGTGCCTTTCGTCTTTGCATTTAAAATATTATTGAGTAACAAGGTACAGAATTTCTCAATACATTTTCGTCGTGTAAAAACTTTCACTGAGGTCACAGTCGATTCAACAAATGCTAATAATGAGTTTCTTTTAGCAAATTAACTGTTTTATATATGAAACAATTGGATTAGCTCCATTTTTATTTAAAGTATTCGTTTTTATATTTGATTTGTATAGACCATGTTAAGCTGTTCAAACGAACAAATTAAACTGCTTTCAGTTACACATTACACTTACTCTTGTTCTTTTACCATACCGCGCAGATTAAGATTTTCAAGCAGAACAAATTAATATAGAAAATGGATTCCTGTAATATTCGAATATAATTACCTTTTTATATAAATACACGTACTTTATCAGAACCACTGTTTATATAATCTAATAAATATAAATAAATTTCATTTCATTCAATCGCGATAAATTTGTAATTTACAATTCAATTAATTAAAATAAACAACAAACAATCGTATTTTAATATAACACAACTACACAATTTGACAATATGACAAATAATGAAAAATAGACGAAAGTACTAAAATTAATAGTAAGACGAAATTATACGAGTGGGCTATGCTTAAAAAAAAAAATTACCCGCTTTGTAAATGCTATTTTGGTGAAGTTAACCCATTGTTTTTAGTACGTGGAATTGTTTGTTGGGAATGGTTTGCGTATTTGTTCTAGATTTCTAACAGTTTCAGTTTTTGACGCCATAAAAATGGCTTCAATTTGCTATGATATTGCATTTGTTTTATAAAATTTTGTAACATTATAACTATTGTTAAAAGTTACTGTGAAACACTTTCTTTTAAACAGTTTAAAAAGTGTTCATTTATATTATTTAAAATTGAAGAAAAATTATAATAAATGGAGGTAATGCACCGAGATCTTCCGATTTATGTGAGTACTAATATTATAATTTTAGGTATTTAATTAAATTAGTGTGCAAACTATAATGAAATCTTCAAGCGGTACAGTTTTATTAAAATGAAAACAGAATTGACCCCACATGTTACAATTATGTAAAATCATTATTTCATAAAAACGATGAAACTATGCATTGGTTTTCATTAATGACTTCTTATCACTAATTGCAAGCCTTATTCACAGTTACGCCGATGACAGCACTCTGCATCATTCTTACTATTTCGACAAAAGGCCATCCAGGGTCATGGTTGAGCCGCTTCACGCTGATATGGACAATTCTCTTAGCGGCGATTTAAATTTAATTTCTGATTGGGGACGAAGAAATCTCGTAATATTCAATGCGAATAAGTCGCAGTTGTATCTTTTGTCGCATAAATCAAATACTCCGGATCCAAATATACATTTCGATGGTAATTTGCTGCGCAATACTTCGAGTCTGAACGCATATCAATTCAAAATTACTATGGAATGATCATATCTTGGGTGTGGCCAAGGCCGTGGCCAAAATACTTGGATTTAGAATATTTTAATCCTGAACATATTGCCATTATATATAAAGCATATATAAGGCGTCTAATGGAGTACGACTCTCACATATGGGCTGGGTCTCCGGCGACCACCCTTGGTTTACTCGACAGAATGCAGAGGCGAGCCTTTCGACTTATAGGTGACGAACAAATCACCGGTCACATAGATTCTCTTCAGCATAACCGCAATGTGGGCTCTCACTTTTCTATAGATATTACCAATTGTTCTGCTGAGATTGCTAGCATTATGCCCAATATTCGGGTATTTCCAGTTAATACGCAACTAACTCGGTTGTCACACTCGTATTCTGTTGAATTTCCGTTTGGTCGCACGATTAAATATCGAGTCACGTTTATGTCGCGTATTTCTTGTCTGTGAAATCGTCTGTCTGAGGATGTGTTTCCTGCATTTTACGGCCTCCAGAATTTTAAATCAAATGTTCACAAATTCCTACGTTCATATCCTCCTCATCCATCGTTTTGAGCAAATAAAAAGTTATTTTGTATTATGAACATTAAAGGGTATCCACTCTCTAAAGAATAACTTTAGTATAAAAAAAAAAAATTATTGCATAGTACGATGGTAATTTGTCGTTTCTAATATGCATATAACATTAAATGTGAACGCAAATGACTATAAATGAAATTTCCAGTTACACACATTTGAATATTTCAGTAGAGATGTGCATAAATCTCAGTCCCAGTTTGTTGTTGATTGTCGACAAACACAACATTAATACCATGTTTCTAGCCTTGTTCACACGCCATTACGGACATATATCATTGTGATCGAATTACACCACGTGAAGGTAAATATGGGTCAAGTAACCTCGGTGACAGTCGATCACTCCATCGGACATTACTTGAAGCAAATTCTATGAACCATAATATATAACCAATATATTTAAGATTAGTTAGCTGATAGATATTGAGTATCTGGACAGATGGAATGTGTGAGAGGTATAGTATCATGAACTTGCTATAAATACTACAAATAAACCTGCATCTGTTCTTTATTGGATTATTGGATTTTAAGCAGAATATTTTTTATTTTTTAATTAAAGGCTTTATCTAAGTTAAGTTTTTCAATTAACGCAAAATGTTATTCACTTTTGTTCCTGTTATTCTTTGACGAGGTTCTAACAAAGATCAAGACCGTATTGTATTATGTGAATGAAGATTTTAACACAAAATAAGTCAGATTAGAAACTAAAATTTTAACAACTATACTTAAACATATCTCGTAAGTTGAACTAAAAGTTTAATGTAATGGGGGGATTCGAAATATTTGGGCAAATATATAATATTATATTGTGATATTTAACCAGATATTTAAGAATTGAGTGGACGCACTCACTCCGTATCTCGTGCATAGATTATAGTAGATCTGAGGCCCATTGAAAAAATTTGGCAAATCGAAGAAATTGAAATATGATCGGCCATATACTAACGCGATCAGTTAATTATGTTGAAATATATTCGTGGAATTCTTAAAGTAATAAATTTAATAAAAAAAAAAATAAAATTTATAGCAGACATATCATAAATTATGATTATTGCTATTGGTGTTAAATCGTCAACCTTGCCTGCAATGATATTTGATATAGTCAAAATTCAATTCAACCTTTGAATAATCAAATGTAATTTATTTTCACGAGATTCACAAATTATGTAAATAATGTGTTAAATCACACTAATTTGAAGTTTGAAGACAAGAAAATAAAATACAAAAACAAAAAAAAATTGATAAGAAAACTTTGATAATATAATTACTAATTAGAGAACAACCTGAGAGATCGCATATTAATTGATGATAATAAGCAGGATCTCATTTTATGTCTCTAATAATATTATTAGCGTTAATAGCTAATAAAATTTCTTGTATTTTATTCATTATTTTATTATTCACTAATATTTTACTATATTGCCAGTCCAGTCAGATGGGAGAAAAATCGGCATATCTTATAAATTAATCATATTTTCTTAAACAAATCATCAATTTAAAGAAAATAATGAATAATTTTTTTTTTTTTTCGAAATTTTCAAAACTCCTGTTCTTTCTTAAAGTTTTTATTTTTCCTTATAACGAGTGGCAGCATCATAATAATTGGACATAATCATAAATTTTGTTTAACTCTTTGTGTGGTCAGCTAATAATAATATAAAAAGCGTAAAAAAAGTTTCAAGTGGTATAACCGAGTATAGTCAATTAACACCGATCATATGTATAACATACATTATATTCGAGTATTATATTCAAATGTGATGTGGGAAAAAATTAGTTACGGGTATATTATGTACATAGTAATAATATTAAGGGTAATCTTATTTCACTTATATAAATCCCAATAACTAATTAAGGTATATTATAGATGTCCCCAAATTCTTTACACTTTTGTACATAGAAAAATTGGAAATTAGACAATTGCTACATGCTATTTTATGTTAACAGACTGTGGTTGACGATCATCTTATAGCTTAAGAGCCAATATCATCGAAAAATGACGTCTGTGCCGGAATTAAAATAGCATAATAACATAATACTATTGTTGCCAATCAATTGTTATAGCCATTGAACCAATAAGATGATAGATAACGTACCAATTGAGCAAGTCATGAGCTTCCGTTACTTGGATGTCGAAACAAGCAGCTGTCGAGATGTTACTGCGGAAGTTCACTATCAAACCAACAAGACTGCATCAATATATGGATGCCTTCGTGACGTCATTTGGTCCAAGAAGTTCATCTTACTAGAATTTATAAATCATGCGTAAGACCTATTTTAACATACGCAGTGGAAACCCGGAGTGATACATCAACATCCAAAACTAAACAATTTATAAGGATAATAGAAATGAAGATCCTTCGTACTATCACAGGTTATTCACTCAGAAAGAGAATCAGTAATGATAATATCCGAACTGAATGTCAAGTCAAATTCAAGACATAGTAAGATGGACAAGAACCAGAAAGCGTTATTGAAGAACCCATATTGAAAGAATGTCAAATAATAGGATTGCAAATATTGCAATAAAACAACACAGAGAGAACTCAGTCTATAGGAAGACCTTTGAAGAGATGGCGAGAAAGTTGAACATCAGCACCTCAAAACTAAATTGTTAGAATATTGAATAGCCGAGATATTGTAATAAATAAAAGACACAAATCATGTGGCCTGTAAACAAAAATCTAAACTCATGTGGGTCTAAGGTTGAAAATATTTATAACGGTAATAAACGGTGATGATCTTAAAAATGATATAGAAATAGTTGTTGGCACATGTATATTGAAGAATTTATGAACATGGAATTCTGTGAAGGTCTGGAATCGATTTTACAGGAACTTATCTTAAACAATATGAGTACCGCTTTATGGGTGATCTATAAATCAAAGTGTTGTCAAAACAAATCAAAATTCTATAGTTTAAATTGGTGGCTGTAGATTTTCGCAATTATAATCAATGAGATGATGATATTCTATAATGGACAATAAATTAATAAATTCTAATAACAAACAAAAGTTATAGAAATTCATCTTAAATTGATATTCTTAAATCGAAATCTTTCCATCAAATGGACAATGTAAGAATACTCGGAACGAAAAATTCTTCATTTTATCACTGGATGCAAAGGCCAAGAGGTGAATATAGACACATTAGGAACTCTGTCTAATACGTTAGTCAGATATGCACAGATTTATAAACCCAATAAATATACCCCACATGGCCGGAAATGATAGTTTAACAATAACGGCTTGTTTACCCTCTATCATGAGCGATCTAACAATTGCACCATGTCTGTTCTACAATACTGAATAAAACCACAAATGCACCTATAAACAAATATAACATCGGTTTTTATAATTAAAATATGAAGTATATTTAAATCACTTGAATTATTTTGAAGCTTGTGGAATATTGATATATGGTTTCAGTTGGGCATTGTACGCCTCCATAGGTTTTTTATGAATAAAATACTTAATTTTCAAATGTAATCCGAATCCATTTGAAGAATTACTTTAAAGTATTAGCGGTTCATATAGCAATTACATTGCACACATTGCATTTTTTAGTATAACTAAATTTAATTATATGTTCTGAATGATCTGTACAATTACAATTCAAACATAGGTAAATAAATGTGTACAAGTATATGCTAAATGGCCTAGGTATGTTACAAAATCAAATTAACATTTTAGAAAAAGCGATAAACTATAGAGGTAATCGTAAAAGTTAGGATATTACTATATAGCGTTTTACTGTATCTAACTAATAACACCTTCAATATATGAAGAACCATTAAATTTAAGTTTATTATTCTCAATTGGCGTATATATGAAATGTTATTTCCTGCATATGAAAAGTATAATAGGCTTCGCTTAAGTACCTCTGATTAATTTTTTTTTGTAAATTTTTATTACTTACGAGTCGATGGAATATCTAAAAAGAAAATTTACGTTGATGTAAATTACAATTCACTATAAATTAAATTAAGGTATTGTACAACAAGTACGGTAGTTTCAAATGATAGCTACCCTTTTTTTCCTGCATTTTATCCATTTATTTTTATAAGAAATTTACCTTTGGGTTTTGTTTTTCATTTCAAATGTACTATAAAAGATTAGTAAGTGATTTATTTTATTGTTGGACATAAAAATTGTTAACGCTATATGCCTTCATCATATTGCATCAACTGTTCATTACATAAATGCACTTATTTTGCAGTAGAAATTTTATGGTGTAAAAATATGAACGTTTAGATGATGCGGAAAAAAAAACGAAATTAAATGGAAAATTAATTACCCTACGGGTGTAATTCTTGAAATTATTATAGCCCAAAAGAAAAAAAGGATTGTTGTGGAAAGAAAATATACTAATTGAAATGTAAAATATTGAAGAATTTTATAGTCTTAAGAGGACTGAATTCAATGAAAATCATATAGATAGTTACTATATTAGATACATAAATGTGATAGGAGTCATAGACATCCGATTGCAGCAGAGCGACTATGACATACAGATCAGTTTAGTTATACCTACTCCAATGCATACCGTATTCATTTGATTTGAATAAAAATGAATTGCTGAGACTACAACTAAAGTATTTAAAATACAGTAAATAGTAAGATTGACTAGCTTTCAAAGAGCAATCACATAATATTTTCATCAAATATGCAGTTTTGCAATTAATGACAAAGCGTATATGGTTAGTAAAAAAAGACATATTGTAAGTCTTAAAACCATTTCATGTAATCAGGACATCCGATTCTTTAAACTTGAATTATTCCAAGTTGAACATACTACGAATGTGCGTGACGTAAAAAAAGAACATTTCATTGTTTATACTCGAACATTTCTTGGAAATTTATTTTGTGTAACAATTGATTGTAATTTCTAC
>JANSTX010057076.1:0-24921 GCA_027564355.1 Penthetria funebris
TTTTTTTTTTCTGAGATGTTTATTTCTTGGCGTTACATGAACGGAATCAAATACAATAGACCCTTGGAACTTCGTTCGTGCTATAGATGATAGTACAACCGAAGAATCTGAAGTGAAGCAAATGGTGGATGACAACGATAGTTATTGAAATGAGGTAGAGGATAATATTTCTGATGATGAGATGCCCATTGAAATCGATGAGCTTAAAAAGGGTACGTTCATTTTGGCTCGATTCCAAAGGTGGTAAATGGAATGCATCAAATTTCAAGTATATTTGCTTGATTGATTCACGTCAAGTAAAGGGTGAGTTTCAAGTCACAGGTTTTAAGTGTTTAGACACAACTAAGATGATATTTATTATGGTTCCAAAAGATAAATGCTGTATATCCTATTCAAGATGTCATTCAAATACTTCCTACGCAAACGATTCAAATTAAAGAAGAGAGGACATATTACAAGGAGATAGTTGATGTTTTCGAATTAATATATGAAATGCATTGTATTTACATTAAAAAATATACAATTTATTATATAACAAACATATTTTTATTCATTTATGTATTTAGGGTAAATGTAAACATTACAAATATGATATTTCATTCGCAGAATTTATTTATAATTTGCTTTATGTTTACGTTTGCCTCGACTCTGATTCAAAACTTGTTACAGCAGTTAGATAAATACATGTTCATATTTACCACACAGTTTCAAATTTTCTGGGGTAAATGAAGAAACCAGTGGGATAAACGTATACAACCCTATATCTTGCTTAAATTATAAGATTTGGGTATTATTGTAATTTTAATTTCAAGTTAGTTATATCTTCAACAACAACAACTGTAACTAAAGGATTAAAATACGATTTTTTTTAAACAAAAATTAAAGTTAAAAATCATAGAAAGTGTTCACAATTACCCCAATTGACATTATCAATACCGATTAAAATTTTACATAGTTCTCATTAGTACAGTAATTACCTAGCCGAAAGAAAAAATAAGCTGCTGGATTCTACAGTATTTTTAAGGTTCAATTCAAACCATATACATGATAATAATTTACCGTCTGAATCAAAGTTATTAGTTTATATATTTTTATATATTTGTCCGATATGCCAAAAAACAAAACTCCTAATAAATAATTATTATATGCTTTCGTTTAAAATTCAAATAGTTATAATTCAATAATTAAATATTAATATAAAAAAAAATTGGTAATTGATTTCTTTATGCTCGTATAATGTGCATTATGACTATTATGAAATTCAGAAATATTAGTTGCAATATAGAAATTAGTTCATATACTAGTACTTGTAATTGAATAATTCATTAACTATTCATCAAATGTATACCATAACCAATTATAAGTACATATGCATCTAATAGGATATACTATAGTATAGATGTAATATAGGGCTCATCTTCTGCTACACAATATATTGTATATACATTATGAATGACCTATTCACATTTTATTTAATTTACATAATTTCAGTCAATTTAATTTAATAAAACCTCTATTTGTTTAATCATTCATTGACATTAAAGAGTACATTGGCCATATTATTTAATATGATTTTTATTACAATTCTGTGAAATATGATGTCATTTAACAGATTTATTAAATTGAAAAATACCAGAATTATGACAAATTAATTACTTATGAACATGATACAAAAAATGTTATTTTTTAAAGTTAGGCGCCAGCAATCACAAGAATGTTATAATTTGTTAGTCATTAATCGCAATAAATTAAATAGATCACCAACAATTAGATTAACTAAAAAAAAAAAAAACAAAGTAAAAAAAAAGACAGGATGTACTTGTAATCTATTGAACATAATTGTAATCATTCATAGCATGTCATACATACAATAAATACATAACATAAGACAAGTTTAACTAAAATATATCCAATAATTGTTTTTTTTTTTTATGTTATACCATTAACCGAAAGGCAAATATTTTCTGTAATTTTAATTACATTGTAATTTATTATATCCAATATTTCTATATTTTGTGGTAACATTTTATGCATTTTCCATTTACCACAAAAATTGTTCTCGTATCATAACTATTGTTTAGGAAATTAATGTCCTAAGTATAATAAACAAATACAAAATGGATAAATTGATCTCGGTTAGGATCAAACACAAAAGTGAATTGAATTTCTGACTAAGTGTTTGGAATACCTCACTGTGGTCGTCATTGAGATTTGATACTAACATGATTGAAACACGTTTAAAATTGTAAGGGGCGAAGAGGTGCGGTTGAGTGCCTAATTAGGAAATAACATCCAACTCCACACCACCAACTTAAGCAGCTGTGTAAATGTGTGCACCTCGCATTGTTAAAATATTTTATTTTTTTTAACACTTTTAATACGAAAGAGGATGTGTGAATTTTAATTTAGAATTTTTGAGGAAAGTATTGTTCAGGAAACAAGACGGTTCTACAGACGAGACGTACACGAACTGAAAGTACACCAAAATTTAAATCAACGACCAAAAATACAATAATAGCATAGCAACAAACAAACTGTCATTGTTCACGATTTCTATGCAGCACCTTCATTTTACTTCATATTTTACCACTGGTATGATCTTCCATAAAATAATCAACTATATAATATAAACTGTTTTTGTATAAACTCAATTCAATTATTGTGAACTTGATAGGATGGATACCAAACAATACATGCATACTGTAATATATGGAGCACACGAGGACAATATACGCGTAAGGACAAAACAATTTAGCACAACTTCTTTTAGTATCAAATAACACTCTAAGATCACGGATGCTATCTGTCCGTAACAATGGGTAACCATTTATATAGTAAATACATTTTCGAAAAACATTCACAAATGTTATGAACCTAGTTGACTTTCCTGTATGTCAATTTTAATTAATTGCTCTCTATTTGTGCATTATGATCTGAAATACATTAGCATATACGAGTGTATATATTTTACCGATTGAATATATTTTATTAATTATAATTTGATAGGATGAATCTATAAAATGCTTAGCTAAAATCAGTTTACTACTCCTTCTTCTTCTTTGGTAATGATCTACTTGATCTGTTCGCTTTGTCATTAATTGATCTATAATATATATAAGTAAGTCTCATTCAACTAAATCTGACCAAGTTAGTACCACTTGTTTTATGCACTATTCGCTACTGATTATACAGAATTTCTATCCTGATTAAATATCATAGTGAAAATTTGTTAAATAAAATGTGAAACGAAAAACACAAAATGATAAAACTATATTACAACAGAGCTAAAATTTGTAAACTATCTGTAAAAAACTATGTGCATACCCTATAGCCTCTATTATCAAAAAGATGGCAAGATAACTTTCACTATACAAAAATAAATGAACATTACGAACTTTGAAAGGTTTTAAGCAACAAAAACCAATATTTTAATGCCGATGGATTTAAAAACCACAATACAAAAATATGCAACTGTTTTACCGGTCAGTTAGAAATGTTTTTTTTTCCAGGACACTGAAACTCATTTGTAATTCTATTCGTTTAAGTATGATGCATCTTTGTAATATAAAGATTAAGATGCATCATGATGAGTATAAAGATTAATAAAAAAATATGTTGATATGAAAAACTAACTTCCATTTTATGATACAATGTTAATACTCAAATTCACAAATTTCTTCCTGTTGATTATTTTATTTAATTTCCAACAAATTCAAAAATAAATAAATGCAATTTTTTTTTAAATTCACCGGATACATGGTTTTTGCTTCCCATAGTATATTTAATTTACGTAAAGTGATTGACTCTTAAAGTGATTCATTTTAAGACAATGTAAAAATATGGTATTTCTGATGTTAACCTGTATATCAGCCAGGATTGTAATTATATCAACAATTATACGTAACCAATGGACAAAGTCGGTACGATTATATTATCAGTTCACATATAGACATCGTCTATATTTAATTTCAGGATTGGAAGATGAAAATTTCTATTCCAATTTCAATAATAATTTATGAAGATATTTAATTAACTGTTGTACAGAATGTAAAGTACACTTTACAAGTATATTCATGAGGGTATAATGAAACAATAGGAATATTAAGTTCATTGAAAGCCATTTTTACAATATTGGAATATAGAATATGTACACTTACATTCCAATATTATAAAAATGGGTTCCAATAAGTGTAATTAAAGTTTAAAATTATCAAATTAATCTAAAAAAAAAATAAAACTTAAAGCCGACAAAGAATTTAACATTAGGATTATGTTACACTTGAATTTTTAGACTTTTATCTGGTGTACATTTCGTACATATGGGACATAATTATATTGATGATTGATTGATAAAATTATTGAATGTGTTTATAATTATATAACATTCCTCCTCTCATCAAATATATTCATTAATAGATATTTTCAATTTATAAGATACTACATAAATAGAATTATCTGCAATATTTTCAAGAAAAACTTCTATCATCTTCTGTTGCCTATATACTTGAACTCTCTTACAAATAAAGAGGAATATTGTCAATAATATTGGGAAAAGAAGTTAAATGAAAAATTACCCAAACATTATTATTAAGTTATTATAAAAAATCTTGTAAAGAAAATAAATAAAAGCAACATCTTCATACAAAATAAAACTTCATCTTTGAAGTTATCTTCACAAAACAAAAAAAAAATATACAAAGAAAGAAGCTTTTACGTAGTATATTTCCAACTCGCAACTTAACATAAAACTCAAACTCCCCAGTGAACTCTAGATAAAAAATTTACCATAAAAATGTAAAATAAATAAATATTTTTCAAGAAAATAAAAATACATAAAAATTAAAATCAAAATTTACCTCTCTTTCAATGTTACCAAATGGAATACTGAGATTTGGCATAGCCCTTAATATTGCCAATAGTGATTGTATTGTATTGCTGTAGACAACAGGTCGATATTGTTTGAAATCTTCAGATGTGAAACCACTTTCGTGTATGATTCTGTAAATAAAATATTAAAGAGGTATATTAAAGGTCATTCATATTTATCAATATTTTGGAAAAAATAAGATCGTAAATCGCAATTCCATGATTAAATTCAGATACATGTTTCCTGAATATTCACTTTATTTTTATATTAATGCGGAAGCAATTGGTGATGTTTCATCAATGCCGATTTCAGCCTCTGAATCCTGTGCACTCAAAGAAATTGGAATTGTATCAGGCGAACATAATAAAATTAGGTCTAATTTATTACAATATTTTTGTTTACATTCACAAGCTATTCAACTTTAACAATAAAACCGATTTCATTTTATATGACAGTTCGTGATCGACAAATTCTCAATAACATGGAAACACACCGGAATCAAGTAATAACTTTAAGAAAATAAATAAAACTTTGAGCACTAAAATGACTGACGGTAACACCAACACTAAGGAATTTACAAAGATCAAAAAGTAAGATTATAAATTTAAAAAATTGAGTATCTAGTATTATCATAAAGTGTCAGGGAGTGTGTAAGCTGCAAGGGTACAAAAAAAAAAAAAGATAAAACATTTAAATGCCAACTAACTTAAATCTAGAAGTCAAAATGACAAGTATTTGATTTTGCAATGATAGTAAGAATTATCTCTTACAAAAACAAATTCATTATCATATCATCTCAACCTTTGTTAACAACAAATGTCAATTAAAACAACTTTTAATTGATATTTCTGAATGTAGAATCAATGTTAGTGTTCAGTTATACATCTGAATAATTCAGTAGAATGGTTCATAACTTCACAGCTACATATTTTATTGGTGAAACATTATTCACCAAGTCAACAAACATAACATATACCTCCTTTTTGGCTCCTGAAGGAATATACTGAATATACTTTCTCGTCTGTAAACACGATCATAAGATATATTATCTGGCGTATGATCGTGGAATAATAAACAGGCAAATTAAATAATTCAATACTAAACAAATTAGACAAAGAAGCCAAGAAAACCGTTTAACATTTTTTTTAACATTTGTTGTTACATGTGTAACGGCAAATTAACACCATTGCCGATAAAAGTACAGTAGAGACATAAACGTTAATAATGAATAGTCTTGGCGTACAGATCACAAAGAAATGATTACGCTTACTATCCTCCTAATAATGTATTTCTATTTATTAGATGGGAAGTAATTTTTTATTTTTTGCTACAAACGGAAATTATCATATGGTCATTTGCATATAACTTATAGGTTAAAGAAACAACACAATCAACATCTTAGGTTAAGAATAGTAACTCCCGAATTAACCCGACAGTTTAAAATAGAAATATTCACATAGTTTACTAAAAAAAAAATTTAAAATTTAAAAATAAGACCGACACATTTTAAAAGTTTTAAATTAAATGATTCATATTTTTTTTTAATAAACAAAGTAATAAAAAAGGCAAAAGAAAAACTATAGAATAAGAAAAGTTAAAAAGTTAAGTATAATTTAGTTCCCTATCACGCAACCATCTAAATCTGTCGTTTCTATATCGATTTAGGATTAGGACAAGAAACTTTTATATTTAAATTATGTCGAAATAATATTTATTAATGTTTTTTTTTGTTTTTGTCAACCCTTTACGGAGGACTGTATTTTAAGAATATACATTTTATATTTAAATGAAAGTTGTTGATTATCACAAATCCATAAGCTATGACGTACTTATAACCATAAAATCATCCATTCTACTTGACAAAATTCTGTGAGTTTGCCAAAGATAACAAAGAAACGATAACATAACATAAGCAAAAAAAAAAAACTTTTTAAGTTACCACGAGTTCCTGTGGGGTTACTTGAGGAGTATAAGGCGTACACCAACAAATCTATGATAATCCCGATAACATTCAGAATTCAATCGCTGAAATAACACCAAAAATATGCAAAAAATTTATAAAAAAATATGCTTCAAAGATGTTTTACTTCGCGTCCGACATCACTTTCCATATGTTATGCACATCAACAAATATTCGGTGCCTGAAAACTGAAACATATTATTCACCTTGTATATGTCGGTATTAGACGTCGATGTATTGAAATGTAGTAATTAACACACATTTTGCGAAATATTAAATTAAATTCTATTTTATAATAAATCAAGTATTTAACCATGTTAATGTTTGACTGCGAGATATGAAAAGTGAGTGATAAATATCATACTGTCACAGATCATAGTTTTTCTTAATATTTGATGCATATTAGTATTTCTAGTCAAAGGATTTGTGGAGAACGTGATTCTCGCCGTGATTAGATAAAGAAAATGAAATTGGATCGATAATATAACAAAATTTGCAAATTATCAAGATAATAGAAGATTGGCTCTACCAAAAAAAAAAACGTGACTAGTAGCAGTGGTAGAATAGTAAGTTGTGAAATGAAGTGAGAGTGCTGACTAGAAATCGTATATGATATACAAATAATGATCACATTATTCTTCTTCTTCTTTCGTTGGGTCATAAACCTGTGTTTTTCTAACAATTTAGTTTTTAGATGCAGATGTCGAACTTTTTCGCCATCTGTTCGGGTGTCTTCCTATTGGTCGTGTTCCAACTGGGTGTTGTTTCATTGCAATATTTGATTCAGGACTTAAATGATCACTGTTATAGCACACAGTAACCACAGAGACCCTCCAAAAAGACCGTTGACTGTCGCGCTAGTTCTGGTAACCCCCATATTCCACATATGGTGGAAATTCACATTTAATATATATCATATGGTAATATACGAACTAATGAGAAATTCAACAACTTCATATATACATTTCCTATGTGGACGAAATTGCTAGTTAGACACCTTCTTCCATCAACAAAATGATGACGAACGATATGGGTAGGACCTTTGTTTTAAATCTATGTATAATACGGAAAATTTATATAAATTATAAGATATAAAGATAAAAACAATATAATTGGTAAGATACGAGTATAAGTACAACAGAAACATCAATGTAAACACTACACATATACTCGGTATATATATACATATACTCGTATATTATAAATCTACACCCCCATAACAAAAATGATATCAGTAAAGTTTTTCCATATTTTCTTTCTGTATCAACAGGTGGTTTTTGTAACAGATAGTAGCAGTAAAGAAAAATTAAACATATTTTCACCTTGATACATATATAGTTTTAAATATGTGTAGCTATTTACTTAAGTGTCTGCCTACTCGTACATATATTAAAAAAACACATTTATAATCTAAATATAAAGAGGGACATATGTTATACTTTTGATAAGGCAATTGCCTTATATTTTATTGAACTACATGCTAATAGTTACAATTAATAATTTAATAAGAGTATATTTAAAAAAAAAAAAAAAACAAAAAAAAAAACCGTTGAATATTTGGGGTCATTAAATGTTATTAGAAACAATATTGGGCAAAAATGAGTCATTTGCTTATGTTATTCGAATTAAATAAAGTAATTGATATAACTAATCCATTAAAAAAACAATTCACTTATCTACGAGTAACATATAAGAAATTATGAGGAGAAGGGCGACTAAAATTGAATTGAATTACTATATATATTATCTATATATCATTGAAAACCACATGCACCTATCCGTGCTGGAGGACTTGGAATACCATATTTACAATTTATAATTCCATTGCAGTGTCTTCTCAGGATGAGCAATTAAGTTTCATCTGAGAAACCATTAATGACGGAAATTGGAAGTGGTACACATATTTACGATATAATTTAACATTCATTGTCAAAGATGACAGAATTTGATGGTAAAGACCTCAAGGAATCCAATGATCACTCCAGTTCATCCTCATGGTTGTATGAAACGAAAATTGCTCTTCGTGGTGACGATTATGTCCACTGTCATCACGTCAGAGTGGATGGCTTGCCGTCTCGAGCGCGTATCTCTCGGGGCATCCGAATCAGAATACAGCTCGTAGGGGCAAGTTTCATTACAATAGAAACATCATACCATGTCATACAACGATGTTTCCGTACCCATGATGGAAGAGTGTCAGAATCGTAAATTGGGCAAATAAATGACAGGCTCTAGAGTTTTGGTGACCGGGCGAACCAGACTTAAATCGCTTTGTGGTTTGTTTTGATCATCACTATTGAGATATTAAATTCACTAGACTACCTCATTGTCACCAGCTTTCCTAGAAAATATGAGTAATAATCACCGATCTGGTCATACCCTTACATTAAAAATTATGTATTGGTTTGACCCGCTCAAATGAATGAAAATTACTTTCTTGTTGTAAAGAAATTTTCGTCAAATTGTAAAATAATTTCTGAAAGTAATTCTATTTTTCCGTCATGATGCTTAACACAACAAACTAGGTAGCTGATAATTACTTACTTCATTTGTTTGACGATTGTACTTTTGCCCGATTCACCAGCACCTGTAATAGAAAAAAAAAACACACATTACATATTATATTATTGTATAATTTTAGAAAAATGAATCCTTAAATTTAAAGTTTATCGACAATATGTGATAATAAGGATGAACGACTATATATGTTTTAAGAATACAGTTCAAAAAAACACTTCTTCAGGACAGTATTGTAAAATCAGCATGAATGTAATTACTTGACTATTAACCATTAAAAGGATATCCTAAGCGAGCGTACATATATGTAAACAAAGATGTATGTCCTGATTTTTTGTTTATAATTTGCAACTCTATATGCGATGAATGAAATAATAATGAATGATGCATTATCAACCGAATATTATCAACATCACGAAACTTTGTCAGTATCCTGTTTTTTTTTTTTGATCATAACTTGCACCAAATTCAACGAGATAATTAATGTTCATATGATATTTTACTCCACGATTTTTTGCGGGTCACGTAGAAAAAAACCAATATAACAATCCATATGGTTGACTAAAGAAGTAACAGTCTTGAGGGTCGAAAATTTAAAACCATAACAAAATATTCGATATAGAAATAAAGTAAATAATAAAATTAAATTATGATTGGCTATACTGAAATAAATTCGGTAAGGATATGAAACGTAATTTAAGAAGTACTCATCAATATTTTGTAAAGAGTGGAACACTCATCAAAAATTAAAGGCAAATACGGAAAAATGTCGTATATGATAAGGCACACATAATAATGGAAATAGGAAATTTTTAATAAACCAATTGGTAGTGGGAATCCATAATTGAAATGTTAATAAAAAATGGAAAATTTTTAGACATTTTCTTGTAAAATTTTCTATTGATGGAGCGATCAAACAGCAGAAATTGAAGGAGCAAACTAAAATATCACCGAACTTAACACAACCAAAATGCAAAATTTCATTGTACTAATGTTTTATATATTAAATCGTATATACCTGGTCGACATATATAACTTCTACTTAAATATGATCGAATTAGGAGAGAGATTTCTGATTATGTCTAATTCAATTCTGTATTGCCCTGAATTCGAAAAATTCTTTCAATTAGGAATATTTTTCTCTAGAATCTTAATTTTTGTCCATCTGATGTGAGGAAGTACCATCCAATGAATACATACTATACTAATTGTTTTAATAGCCTAGAATTTTGATCGTTTTATAAAGTTTGATGTTGTTTTTTTTTTTTTTCATCGAGTAATAAATGTCTGTATAGTACTGAGATCAAGTACTCTGGTAGGTATATATGAGAACATATGTACTATAGTCATTATTTATACTAGAATTTGCTGAGTATATTATTCTTTAATTATTTTGGTTCAAATTTGATGTTCCGTGCCAATTGAAAACCGTCAATTAACATCGTGATGTCGCCCAATGTACCTTTGAAAACGGTTAAGATGATGATATGATATTTTAGCGATTATATTATTAAATTTAAACACTATGAAAATGAAAATAAGGGCTCAATGATTTGATGAACATTCTACTGCTATTCACACATATCTAGGCTTTCTAGATCTATTCAGATATTATCGTCGTCGTATTAATAGTTATTTATCCTTTAATTCGGGAAATATGTCTTCTTAATATTTAAAATATTTGAATTTTCTACAATTGCTGGACGTTTGATCAGAAAAGCATGTAATTTCACAAATTCAAAAACTGTCGCAGGCATAATTTTGAAATTGGTTTTGATTTAATTTCTGATATCATTTCGTTTATGATTTTTTTTGACACCCGAAAATTCAAATAAAAATTATTTTTTTTATCTCGAAAATATCAAACATTTATTATATTATTACAAAATAAACATTTGTATATAAATTTCGATAACGATGTGGTTATGACTCTCATATATACGAGCATACAAGCACTTACTGTGCATATATGTACTTAATTATACGTACTGTACTGGAAAGAAAATTTATAGCACAAAGTTTAATCGCAAGTTTGTTTTCTGTTATTTATTTACATAAAATTAACTTTCTGGTTCCCTATTCCCTCTTCCATATACACTCGTATATTAACAAATTTAAATATATAAAACTATAACTACAATATGGTTCAGTTCATTTGGATTAAAAAGAAAATGTTGAAATATACATTTTTTATATACGAAATTATATTTTTAGAAGAACATCTTATTTAGTTTATAAATTTTTCAAAGGTCATGTTTTGTTTAATTTCAGAATGGTAATTCTAAACAATATGCAACATACTTTTAACATCAACTTTCAAATACATTACGAGACTAGCTCAGGGTACACGAGCAGTTGATGGAAACACAAAAAATTATCTTTATTTATTCATTGCCAGACGAAAGAAATATTAATTTTCATCAGAAACGAAATTTTTTGAAATGAAAAATATTGTTGGTTTAGTTTCTATATGTGAATTAATTTAAGAAATTAAAAAAAAAAATTAAAATTTATTTGAAATGCTAAGTAAATATAAATGTGAAATAAAAATGCATAGCTTAATTGTTGTATATGTTGGAACAACTGACTTCGCACGAATGATCCGCCATTGTGACAGAATCGGCGACACTTTGAGAACTCATGATTGTTTTTTTTTTTATTATTATTAGAGCTAATATAACTTTAGCCAGCAAATGTACAAACAAAAGATGTTAAATGAGACGATGATTTCAATATTCCAAAACAGACCTCGATTGACATTTAAAATAATTACGTTCCACAGATCATATATTCGCAATAGAGATTTCGATACTCGATTAAATTCAATCAATTTTATTGATTTGATTTATTTTCGAGGCTAAATTATCAACTTAAACACATAAAAGTGAGGAGCATTGTAAAATACCTGAAATATTTGATGCTATCATCCGCACCGACTGAAATATTCCATATCGAAAACATGTTTTTCATAAAATTTGATTATTATAGTAATAAAAAAAAAAATAATAATTTATGAAACTACAGCATTTCGATTTGGTAACATCTCTACTAAATTATTCAGACGTAGAATCGCACAATAGCCCTTTGGACCTATGTGTTAATTAAAGGTTGAGATAATGATATACAATGCAATAATTGGGAAAATGTAATTTTATTTCAATAAAATTTAAAATGTGCATTAATTAAATATGGATTAACATTTACCAATAGGCAGTTAAATAATTGTGAAAATTCTATTTCATTTCTCATTGCTAAACCTATATATTAGCGTATATCTGAAACCATTCATCCAAATATGTTATCTAAAAATTTATCGTTACATGTATATTGATACAGATATTCGCTTAGGTTTACACAACACTTACGGTTTGGACGAATCAGTGTCACTCTAAATCCAATGAGAATACAATTGTGAATTTACGCCTTTGAAATTCCAAGGAATATTTTTCTAGCAATATTAGTTGGTTGGTTGAAAGATAGGCAAAGTTAGTATATATATATATATATAGTATTTAACGCATCATTTGTATTTATATAGAATTGAGATTATTTTAAAAACACTAACTACTATATTATATTAATTTATCCTCGGGTTAATGTATTAAACAAAATCATAATAATAACTAGACAATCGCTGCTACGCAGGTGGTTAATGAAGTGTTTAATTAATATCTTGACATTAGTCAATTTATATTTGCCTCGCCATGGCATCATACTGGTACCATGAACACAATTTATGTCAATTGTATGGCGTGTAATAGTGGCCAAAAATATTGGTTCAAATTCAAATTCAAAAAATCCTTTATTGTATAATCTCATAATTAAGTTACCGCCACCGTAAACATGGTGAGACTGAAAAAAGTATAAGTAAAATCAGTTAACAGTGGATAGTTGAGATAGGTATAGTAGAAAAAGAAACTTACTGAAGTGTGTCATTCTAATATCAGGGACTCGAATGAGGTCGATAAATTAAGCACTGTGTCAATAATGGAAAGGTACTTTTTTCATTACCACTCCACGAAGACATTGTGTATTTAAAGTTATACAAAATTTGTATAGGTTCAGCTCTGAAGTTAAACAGTTAATGATGAATAGTAAAATTCGAGATTAAATGTAAAATCAAATTTTGCGGATACTTTAGTATAGTTTACGACTATGGAAATCCAAACCATAAACAATAACATCTATTATGATATCTTTGTGAGACAATGTTACAATTTTAAGTACTCAAATGGAATTCCTAAAGTAATTCTTTTCTTAAATTTGTATAGTATTCGAAGAAATTAATCACATTTGGAGAGGTAAGCGTTCTATAGTATTCTAATCCTCTTCCTGTTTGATATGTATTTAATTAAAATATGTATTTTTGTGATAATAGTTTCTCAGTTTACATTTTGGCTTAAACTTTAGCTAATTTTTCAGGTATTCACTTGGTCAACGTTATGGAAGGTCGCCAACACAGTGTAAGAATTAGACGATCTGAATCAATGTATTTCATAAGAAAAATTCAATTGCACGTATTTTCAACTCTATATTTACTATTGTACAAATGGTGGAAAAAGTTTCATTTCTGTTATTATAAAATAATTGCATCCGCTTTTGTATGCTAAATTGTTTGAGTGATGCAGTCGTCTGTACACGTGAAAAGTGTATATCGTTTAATAAATTCAATGCAATAAATATTTATGTAAATAAAAATTGATGATTTTTATTTTTTTTTTAAGCAAATGTTATATTTTATGGATTGGTTTCCTTTTTGAAGTTTTCACATTTTATATATAATAGGGACTATTGGTGTATGTGCATTTCAATAACCTGCACGGAATATATACTATATATGTGAATAGCACCATATAAAAACATATTTACTTATATTCAAACAAGTTATAGTAAGTACAATTTTAAAATAAATAGTGTAATATTATAAAATTGTTGGAATTTGAATTCGCGAAGTCTATTAGTGCTAGTATCAAACCAATTCGAAAAAATGTCAAATACATTTATGTGTCAAAACTCAATATCCATCGAATTTCGCATACGAAAACTTTTGATTCGTTATTGGAAAACATTTTTCGGATAGCATTTTCGCATACATTTGAACAGTTTAATGGTTCTTATTGATAAATACTTAAAAACTTTTATATTATTGTTTTGATGAAAAAACTTTTGGTGATAGGTAATAGTGTTTATTAAGTTTTTAGTCTAATAAATGTATTTAAGTATTATGGCAAATGAACAGAAAAAGCGAACGGATCATAAAACAAAGCTGTTAAGCCGGATTTTCGTATAAAGTTATTAATAATTATCGATATTGTTTGAAAATTTACTATTTACTATTGGTAATAGTACTTTCGATTTAAAAAAATAAACAAATATTTCCAAGAAACATAAAAATCAATAAGTGATTTCAAGACCAGGACTTTGCGAATATTTATATTTACGAATGAATAAAACCGAAAATGATTGATCGAAAAGTTTTATGCGGACATTTTGGTAATTGTGAAACCTCACCATAACTACACATAAATTAACGTAGAATTGGTTGGTATTAAGTAACGATCTACGGACACCCAATGTAATTAATATGAGTATTACTCTTGGTCTGTACTTACTGTAGCTGAATTTATGAATTTGTACAAAATGTTTGGCACGAGGTTCAGCATAGCTTATTTATCTTTTCAGTAACTATGTTAAGACGAGTATGTATCCGCTTTTAATTACTCGTAAATGCCAAATAAGTTTCAAATATCTACATCCTTTCTATATACATTTTACATACTATTGTGAATGGAACTGTTTTATATGCAACTGCATATAATTATGTTAATTTCGGTATACATATTTCGCACTATACAATTTAAATATTAAACTGCATGTTATAATTAATAAAAACCATAAATATAATGAAAACACAATTTTTTTTTTCTTGTTTTTCATTAATAAACGACGAATATTACGCGGGTATAACATTTTCTTTGTTTACAATGAATGTAAATTATGAATTTTCTATAAACATTTTGAAATCTCTGATTTCTACTTTTATATTTACGATGTATAATAAAAGAAAAACGTCAATAGTTTCATTAGAAAAAAAGACAAATAGTTTTTTATTATTTAAAGTATGGTAAATAAAAAAAAAATTGCATATTTTATTTAATATACTACAAAAAATAAAAACTGTCGTTAGTTAGGAGCAGCAAAAAAAAAAAAAAAAAAAAAAAAACTAATGTACAAGTCCCCCTATAAAGGAAATAACCATAAAATTAAATATGAATATTATTTGACCTATTTTGATATTACCACCATTCAGTGAGCCACAGCATTAACATTTGACGAACGCTCATAAATATACAAGAGTGTATTAATATTTGTTGAAATAAATTAAAATTATTAAAAACAAGAAAAAAATATACAAAAATACATCAAAATACAATAAACCACTTTAATTTTATCGCCGAAATTAAATAGCCAACATCTTTCAATTTCAGCATCAAAACTGAAAGCAGTGATTTAAAAAAAAAAAAATTATTTTCAAATCTGGATTATACTTTTATATATTATAGACTACACTTCTTCTCTTCTATAAAATAAACAATTTTAGACTATTTTTGCCACATATTACTCGTATGTACACAGTAATATTCTTCCATTATAATATCATATGGCGTATTTATAGTTTTCAATAATATAAACAAAAAAATTCTTTTAGAAATTTTGAATTAAAAACAAAATCGAAAAAAAATAAAATCGCTTTGTTTATATCCGCGTGCTTCTTTTCTTTAACAAACAAAATAAAATAAAAAAAAACAAGGACTTCTAAGAATAGATCAAACTATCTTCTAATAAATTGATTATATATCTCGTAGGAACGATTCTAGATAAGAGGATTAGTGGATAAGAAGAAGATTAGTTATATGCTCAATCATAAAACTTTTGTCACACATACATCAAGAAATAATCCTTGAATTTTAAAAAATCAATAATTTTTACTGCTTTTAATATATGCAATCAGATAACTTTAATGCTTTTATTATTTAGACTTTTTATTTTAAATATTTTTATTTTAAGTACATATAAAACTGATTTAGAAGTGACATCAGTTTTTACATTTAATCAAAAAAAAAAAAAATACGTCAAATGATATAGCTCTGGAATTCAATGGTCCGATACAATGGAATTCAATGGTCTGCAACGCACATTCATGCTCTTTCCAAAGCATTTTCCATAACCTTTCGCAAAATTTCAATTGTAATTTTTAATTAGGAAATGGTTTTTGCAGTTATTAACGTACACTTTTTCTTTCTAATAACGATAAAGGAAATAGTCAAGATCGGTTAAATCCAATGAACACAACGATAAATTAAAAACACCTGTGTAAGAAATAAACGTAACAGAACCAGTGATTTCCTTACAGTATGCTATGTGGTTCACATCCTGTTGGTACTACAGAGTTAGATAATTGTCGCGGTTATGGCCGTTAAAAAATTCCAACATCGTCCAATATTGAGCACTATTGATTGCAACTGCGACATGGCCTAAATTTTCAAAAAAATTTGAACGAATGCTTCTTTTTAACGATACAACGCATCAGACAGTACACTTAAGTGGATGAAATTGTCACTGCTGTGGTATTATCCATAACCCATAACCTGCAGTTCTGCTTAGTTACGAAATCATTTAATTATCAAATCAATATCAAATTTGGATTTAATTCTGAAAATAAATGGGATAATCAAGTCGTTGCTGGTAGTATGACGACTTCACACATGTTGAATTTTATTGGAGAATGTAATGTACCGAAAATTAGCTGAAGTTGTGCCGTACACGTTCAATATTTTCATGCGTGAGTACCGTATGTCGCATGTTCCGGCATCACAAAGATTATTTACTGTCACTTATTGTCTAAACTAGACGATTTATTGTAGGCTCTAATGGTTCAATCCGCACATTAAAATGTCTTCGATTTGTACACTGGACCGTTGATTTTAAAAATAAAGTTTAATATGATTTTGGTCGATTATTCGATTGTGTATTTTTACTATTTAAAATTCCCCATAAGTCGAAATACTGAAATACTTTTTTTTTTAAAACATCCTAAACGCGATAAAGTTGACGTCAGCTCAAATTGCGTATATTGAAGGTAATGTGTTTGTGACGAATATCATCATTTTATAAATCTAAGTTTTCGTCAACAGATACCTCATAGACATATATTATGAATTTTTTGACCAAATATGTATAATATTAAATGCTGATTTGTGGAGATTGTCGCACGAAGTGAAGGTTAAGATGATGATAGAACAAACTATATAAAATGAATATGTCAATAAAATTATTGAATACGTTTTTGTCTTACCCAATAATAACAATTTAATATCTTTAGCTGCCTGAATGCCATCCTCTTTGAGATTCCGTTCAATTAATCTACTACGAGCTGCAGCTGCCCGCTCTTCAGCTGACTGTGCGCAGCCCATTGTGCGTATCGCTTCAACGCAAAACGTTTTGAATAAATATTTATTTCGGCCGTAATTGGCCGAAAACCACAAAAATAAATAAAATTTATAAAAACGAAGAATTATTATTATATTTAATATCTTTTTCTTCTTTTTTTTTTTCGTTACTGTTTATTCACTAGCTACTAATAGCCAGAATTAACACTTTCTTAAAAACACTAAATTTAATTGAATGTTTATACATTTGTTCATTAATTTATTGCGTCTAATAATTTGTTAACAATAAGTATAAAAAAATAAATTTATAAATATGAATATTGCTCATTAAAATACATTATATATTTTTATTTCAAACCAATTATGGAAAATTAGTGTAAAATCTCTTTCTGACTTTGTTTGCTTTTTTTTGTCAATGTTAACGGAGAACTAAATATAAATATTAAGAAAATATGTAAAAACAGAGAAGAGGGTCCAACATGATGGAGTAATAGCGCATACTGCAGGTGATTTAATGACTCCTATTTAAGGGGCATTATTGCCGCGTATAAGTGATTTCAATTGGCCTGGTAAAGAATGGAGTAACCGACTAACATCTTGAAGTTGATCAACCTCTGTGGTATCACCGAAAACAGAATCACAGTCATGTTATTGTAGTTTTGTGATGTGTAATCGTGTAAACAATAGACGTATATCGATACAAAATCTTGTTGATGGGCATTGTGAATGAAAATCTCTCAAACTACGTAGCTGCGGATTTACTTATCTACACTATCAAATTGTACCGAATTATTTAAATGTTTAACCGATTAAATATATATTTCATTATATACATTATACATATATTTGAAAGTAGTAAAGTAGTGCAGTTTTTCGGTTGAAATTTGATGATATTCATATATGTACTGGAAACGGCAAATTTATGCTGTATTTCCGTGCTTCGTGCCCTTGAGGCATAAATGTTATAATGACTTATAATCTTCCTATAGATATTAACAACTTGTATGTTAACGTCTAGCATATAACGTGCGAGCGTTGTTCTATGCAGGATTTTCAAATGACAGAAGTTATTAAGAAAAATGATATTGACCTTCATTTATCCAGAAATGAAATAAATTTATGCAAACTATTTTCTTTAACATTTCATATAATATTTACGAACATAAATGTAGTTAAATAAGAAATATTGAAAATTTATGACCAATAAGTTGACATTTTCAAATTAGATAAAAATTTATAAAGAAAAGCTTTTATGATGTTTATTCAAGTGAAAATAGAAAGATTGGGCTATATTTTATAAGTTTATAATAAAAATAGTTATTAATTGCAGCATCGAAGATATACAACTGTAAATGTTATGTGAATTATACGATACGCAGTTATAAACAAGCATTAAATAAACAAAAATAAATTAACTACAGTTCAGTATCATAAAATTTATTATCATTTGGTAGCCATCAAGAAGTTTAGAAATTTCCAAACATAATTAGGAATTCAAAAATAATAAGAAATTGCTCAAATAAATCAAACAGCTAAAAACTTATGCATCTAATCCTTACTTATACAATAAATGTAGTATAAGTCATGCAAATATATGTTGCTGGATGCTGAATATTGAAACATAGCACTGATCGAATGTGGTAACCTATAAAACATAAACTCTTGATGGGAGTATAATGTCACATTTAATTGACGTATTTTTTTTTATTAAATATGGCCCTTCATTCGAATAGGTTTTATTGGGTTTTTATTAGCTCAGTAACGGATTAATATCAAATACAATAAGTACATGTTTTATGATCATAATTATGTAAATGGTATATGTAATATAACCAATCATCATGTAACTATAGATTTGATCAAGTTAATATATTTTCGTATGTACTAGGCTGATTACAGTGAAAATTCATCGTGAAATATTTTATTAACGATAAAAATTTGGCATCAACGTGATTTATATTCTAGTCTCAAATATGGCCGTATAGACCTGAACATACAAAATATTATCATCAAATCAGTTTATAAGACAGTTGTTTTATATAGATAAATTCAGTGTTTATCTATATTTAAAATGGAGGACAATTAGAAATGTTTATGATTTGAGATGTGACAGATTTGGATGAACAGAATTGTCAATTGAAGAATTTTTTTTTTAATTTGATTGGCAATATACTAAGTATACTAGTCAGTGATATTGTAAAATACGTGACAACGAATCACCATTAAGGTATTTAGTACCAGAGGGATGGTACGAAGAGAAAGTATTGATCACACATATCTGTCAACAATGGCGGTTGTTCAATGATGACGTATATGCTTGTAGTATACATCGAGCTGATTATGATAAAGACGAGATGTGAAGAATAAAGTGTTCGACAAAACATTTAGATACATCTTTACTTCCACGTTGAGGTTACAACCGGTAACAAATAACTAGTCAACTTTTGGCATTTGATCATGGCTAAAAAGAGGGTTATATGTCGTTTTTGTTAACCAGGTATTATGCATCACTGTACTGAATTATTAAAATGTATTAAAACAGAACAACTAAAATTAATGCATGATTTTCCATTCGGAAATTTTTCAATTTTTAGTTATTGTTTTTGTTAGCATTTAATATTACTTGCAACTTACATTTTAACAATTTAACTTCGCAGTACAGAGTCCTTTGCAGTCATGTGTTGTAAAGGAGGAAATTTTGATGGTGATAATGTAATATGCAAGAAACTCGGCACATGATAAGGATATGATGTAAAATGCAAATAGAAAATTCAGTATCGTATGTATATTATGTCGATTTGGTGAATTAAGGAGTATATCACTTCACTGTATTAATAGAACATATATAAAGTAATGATTTCTATTTTTCTTTTAAATTAAATATACTGCATATAATACTCTCGAACACATCCTATAACATTGAATTATTTTATGATTTTTTTTTTATATTATTATTTGTAAAAGTGCCAAAAAAGTAATTACGAAAAAGTCATACATTAACAGAAAAAAATAAAAATTCAAGATCATTGTTTATACTGTAATGTACTTATACTCCTTTCTGAGGTGTATTTCACGACATGCAATTAGTAATGCATTTTATTTAAATTTTAAGGCAAAACGTAATATAGCAGTGAAAACAATTGATTCATAAATTTGAATCAGCAATTGAATTATCGTCACAATAATTTTTTTATAATAGGTACAAACATATTTTAATATAATATAAATTCAGGTGAAATGCCTGATGAAATTAACTATACGTTCGCATGTCGGTTTAATAATTAATGTTTCAAAGATGTAATCAATGAAAATTGGTTCAACGATGCCATACAAAACTAGACCATGGTTCATCGATGACATACAATACTATAGACAATGTAGCAGGTTCCAAATATTTGGGAAGTTATTTGGTGCCGAAAAATATTTCGAAACACTCAAAAGGCGTGTGGAAACTGATGAATATCATCATGTCACAAACCCAAGTTTTCATCAAAATGTGTATTGAATTGGATCAGACATACACTGAGACGTCCGGTCAATTATATTACAAGATATGCGTTAGATATGAATCCATAGACTATATCAGGTTATAGATAAGAATCGAGCATAATGGCGGTATTTATTAATGTTGAGTTGATGATGATGATTATATGGCCGTCACAAATACAAAATTTTCGATAATAGATACCTTAGACGCATATTAAGTATATTTGTATTTAATGTAGTTTTGTGAATATTATTGGAAATTGAGGCTCACGTTATACTTTTACAATTATAGGTGATGATCAACACATCGCGATTACTATTTATTATAATTACTACATATTATTTATAGATATTTTTATAAATTATGGCCATTGTATATCTATACCAAGTAGTATCTTTATCACTAGACAAAGTTGACAATATTATGTAGTCTTTCTAATAATCAAAAGAACCCTTATACATCATCTTTTCGCATATAAGTAGATCCGTAATAAAATTGCATATTTGTCAAATGCAGTTAAAACTATAATCAATATTTGATATTCACTTTAAATTCATATTTGCTGTATAAAATTGTCGGTCTGATTTTCCATAATAATTTTCATTTTTTATTAAATTATTTCCTTTCATTGAAATGTTATTGGAAATAATATTGTATTTTCAATAACATTTCTGATTACCGACAAACTGTAGCATCTATTCATAATTACATACGAGTGAGTTATTGATATTATGTATACATAAAACTTTTGAATATTCAAGTTTTGAAATTATTTTTAGTAATAATCACTTTGTACGAGTATACGAGTATGTATATATGGATGTAAACTCATAGGTCGTGATGAAATGCAATAAAGTTTAATTCAAATCTGTATTCTGAATATATATGAATTATAGAATTGTTAAAACATTAGAACGCGATGAGTGAAAAAACATATAAATTGTATACTCGGAAACTTACATTCTGATGCCCGAAATGATACTGACTACAAATAATTGTAAACCTACATTTTCTCAACTAAGTAGTAATATCTGAACAAACGTAGACTTCGTGTGCCACACATTCTACCTTAGAATAAACATGTATTTAAGATGTAACAAAATTGGTAACGAGCCATAAGTGAAATACTGGCAATGAGAAAGACAGATAAATTTACTAAAGTAGAAAACTCCTTCAAACAAAACCTCGCCTTTATGTGAACAGAGAAAACATAGAGAAAATTATTAGAAAATAATCTAACAATAATGTATATTGGTATTTTGGACGAATATCCCGGATTCTATGGCAATCAAAAAATTTAGCATTGAACAAAATGAATAATGCGATTTTCAATATTAAATATGAATCTAAAAATATTCTGTTCTAAAACTGTTTACCAACAATTATAAATGATGAATTGATTTTCAACAGTGCAATATGACTAAAATGACTTCAGAAAGAAACGATAAACAATCGATCATATACTGACGGGAAAATGCAAAATAAAATTTTCAGCCTAATATAATAATTGGTTTAATTCAGCATATTTTATATATTGAATAAAATAAGAATAAATGTGAATAATGAACGTTGCAAATGATGTCAAATATCAGCTGTAATCCGCAACATTCAATTTATTAATATAAATGAAATAATACATAGACTAAAATCAATTGGGGTTTTTTTGCAACCAGATATTGGAAATCAAATACTGAGCACTATTAGGTAGACGATACAATTGTCATAGCTGAAATCTAAAACGCACTTTTATTATTTTTTGTCAAATTTCATAGAATAATTATTAATTAAACATTCGATTTTATATAAACTATAGTAGTCGATGAGAAGTTATAAAGTTTCCATTACTTAGGTTCGAGAATTACAATATCGCTCAGCATGTTTCGTGACGTTATGGAGAAAAATAGGTTTTATTTTTATAGAAAGCAAGGTCTTAATTTATAATAACATGCGTTAGACTTACGTCCGTTTCTTAAGACAAGAAATAATTGAATAGTGGTCGAATTTGCAGGTCGAATTTGCATAGACGGTATAAATTTTTAAAAAGATATCTCTAAATTGTCTGAATTGTATTACAGTATGTATTTTTATTTTAATTTTTTGTTTAGGTGTGATAAAATCAAATTTTCTTCAGAATTTTCCTTTGTATTTTTTTTTTATTTGGCTCTTTTCTTTTATTATCCCATATGTGAGTGAATGCATAAAATATTTCGTATTATAGTACATGAGAGAAAAGAATTTTTCTATCATACATTAAATATTTATTGATTTTTATTGTATCCCTTATTATGTTGTTATTATCATTATAATACATATATTATTTTTGAAATTTATAAATGATTTATGAATTTTGGGGTAAATAAAGACATCAAAATACAAAAAAAAAAAAATTTTAAAAATCAACCCCCCAAAATAGTTTCCATACAAAATTCAAAAATTTATAAATTATTCCATTAATAACATAGTGTTTAAATTAATGACCTTGACTAACATCCTTAATTATGCGAACTCATACATTTATTATATGTAGTTTTTCCAGAATTTCTTTTTTGGTGTCACGATATTTTTAATGATTTTTCCTTAGTATACAATATTATATATTACAGAAGGATATTTGGTAAATATTTAAAGGTATAAGGTGCGAATTTTGCTATACAATGAAAAAACAAAAATAGGAGACATTACATTTAAAGGAAATATAATTGCTGTTTTTAACAAACAAAAAGAAAATTCAAATATACTAAAACAAATACTCATATTATTAGATTTGTTACACTCATATAAAATATTTAATACATGAAATGATAATGATGATAACGATGTTGATGATAACAATGTTGATGGTGATGATGATGATGATGGCATATTATTTTCCATTGAAATTAAAAGTGCGGAAAGAAAAAAAAAGAAAATATTTGTAACATACAATTACTGGGCAGGGCCCTGTTGAATGTCGTGGTGGATATGCGCTGAAATTCAAAACAGAAAAAATGGTGGCTGCTGAATTGAAATTTGGGCGAATTTAATCGAAAAAAGAAAAATGTTACAAGAAATTTGAGTATATGATTTTCATTTTATTCAGATTAAGATTGTCGAATTTTCGTGAGGAAAATCCGTAAGAAATACATTTTACTTAATTGTGTTGTTTGGTTTTTTTTTTTTTTTATATATCTCCTCTCTATATAATTAACCAAAAGAAAAATCAATATTAATATATTTTAATGAGCAATATGTTAATCAATTAATTTAATTAAAATAATAATGAACCCTTAGTTAATTTAAATTAAATCACCACATATGACTGATACTGCTCCTCCTTCTCAATTAATTATAAACTTTGAAATTTTGAAATAATTGCACACCACAAAATATTATTACATTTAATTACACTACTTACACTATTCGTTGTCTCTAATTACTTAATTTATAATCGAAAATACACCATAACAATTTATTCAACATCTACCATAAACAATTTTTTTAATAATTAATTTAAATATAAATTTAATTTAAAACATTAGTGAGCTAATATTACAACAAATATCCGCCATATTAACTTTGTATTTTCACTTTTCTTATCTTTTATTTTAAATGTGTTTCCCAAAAAAAAAAAAGAAAATTTTCTATATTTGTAAGTGTATAC
>JANSTX010057087.1:0-24916 GCA_027564355.1 Penthetria funebris
ATTAATCAAAGATGTGGTGTGCCAATTTCGTTGGACTATTTGTAACATACATTGTACTGTGTAATCAATTGTTTGAAGTGACTTCATATTGTGATGTATCTGATGAAAATTGCATTAATTCAATTAAATTCAATCTAATGAAGTATAATAGTGGACATAATTTTCCAGAATCGAATACTAGAAATTATCAAAATCATGAACTATATGAAGATTCAACAAATGACCAACATTTAAAAAATCAACGATATAGAAATGGCAACGATGATCCAATAATTTCTTTATTACATAATTTATTAAGTAAATAATTTCAAAATTAATTAGAATTACATAATTTTAAATTTGATTTTAATACTTATTTTTCAAATTTCAGATTTACCGGCAATAGAATCACATAATAACAATAAAAGAACATGCGTTAACACGGGTAGTGATGATTGTTTCAATGGTCAAACAATTGGGTCGGGAAAAGATGAAGAATTCTTGACTGGTGGTAATAATCCTGGAAAACGTGCACATTATTGATAATGATTACTTGTCTAATTTTTTAATATGATTTATTTTGACTTTTACAAGTATTAATTTTTCAAAATTAAATTTTATTAGAAGCAAAAGAATATGAGGTATAAATAAATATTTGACAAATAGTTATATGTTTCAATTCAAATGTTTCGAACGACTTTTATATATTGTTTGTTTGTGATCATGTTAAAAAGTTCCCGTTTTCATTTGTATGGCATCCATTGTATATACAGAGTACAAATAACCGCATAGTCATTAAAGTTATGTTCTCCTGTTACAGATATTCAAAATAAAAGAATTAAGCAATTTTAACAAAATTGTTAGACTTTATAAGGAATCCATAATTTTACGGTGGCATTTTTTATGAATATATAGTTAAATACTGTTACTAGCTAGTTTATATATTTCTAATCGTCCTGCTTAAAGTTATGCTTTCTGGTTACTGTTTAAAGGCTTGTTTTAGGAACTTACGACGGTATATTTTTATGTGAACAGTTGAACAGTTGAAGACTGGTAGGCATTTTGAAAAAATGCTAGTAGTAAAGAGATATGTTTAACTTTTTTAATATTCCTAAAAACACTGAGATCTCTATTCGTTCATGATGATATATTTTTCCACCGAATCCATAATATATTTTTATTATTATTATACCTGCTTTAAGTTATGCTATCGGTCAACTATAGACATATAATAAATTTTCACCTTACACATCTATATAAGATATAAGATAAGTATTTTCTGGCAATGTTGGTTCGCGGATTATAATCCATATCTTATGTGTAAAATCACAATTTTTAAAAATCATATGAAACCTAAGATTCTTGAATATGTTCGATAAGTCAATGTACGGGCGACTTAAGAAATGTAAATGTATGTGGCTATGAAACTGTTACATGATTTATTGAAAAAATTAGGATATTAATGGATGAAAAATTACAGAGTACATTGTAGACTGTTGATCGGAAATGGAAACTCATGAGATATAGATTGAATCATAAAATATTCATCAAATTAGGATAGAACAATATACAGAATATAAAATCCCGAGATATTGAAGATAGTTGTCATGAATATCTGATTTGTTTAACAAATTATCACAACATAATAAATTATCAATGATTTACAATATTTACTCTTGTATTTTTCCAATATTCTGCAAATATTTGTACGTTACTAAATAAAAATTTTATGTAATTTTTTTTTTCCATTTAAATAATAAATAGTTATTTAATGTGCGTGGGGGATATAAATTTTATTTAATTAATATATTTAACCTTAACCTACAATCCTAGAACTAATTTATTATGAACCGTCATATATATTAACTGGGTCAATTTTTGTTCCAAATTTTTTTCTGTAGAAAACAAAAAACTGTTGTCTAGCCACATACACGAAATGTATAAATAAAATTACTTAGTATACTCAATATCCATTTAATGAATATATTAGTTCTGATAGAAAGTATGCTAGTATCTATATTTATTACATCTCCAATTTAAGGTAACCATGACATCCTTTATGTAAGCCAATATTTATCCTAACTGTCGCATTTCGCTTGAGTGGGTTTCAAACAACGTTTTAACTCATCATAGCTGAACATCGAGGTACCAAAGAGCTGTGAGTAAAGTATGTGTGCATGCTTACATAAAATCATCCTATTCTCTTGTTGAATTAAGTGTTCACAATATAATCAGTTCAGTTTTCTAACCCACGTTCACAGGTTGACCTTAATATTAACTGCTCTTGTGATACTCATACCCATAATAAACCTTCAACCTTTTTATAATATTAACTGATTGATTATATACTTTTGTGTGTTGGCATACGAGCATAAGTACAATTTTTAAAATAGGATCTTACACAAAATATGCTAAAATACAAAAGTATTGATTTATGAATTTTATAATTTTATAATAAATATACTGAAGAACGTATTTTTATAAACCGGTAAATACATACGAGTACAAACAATATAATCAGAAAAGCTTTGTACACTGTACTCGTAAAGCCTCCTTCTTATAAATTTTATTTGACCACCGGATGTTAAAAAAGAGGTGAAAACCCTTCTCTATAAAAAAAAAAAAACCTTTTTTAAAGACTGACTATATGTATAGGCAAATGCATAGTGTATTTCAGAACAGATTTCTTTTTTTTACACATATGTAGTTATATTTAATTTTATCAATTTTTAAATGTAGAATAATTTTAAATTCTTAAATTATTAATTAAATAGAAAATATTTAATAGAACATATTAAATTATATTAAAACAAAATGTATTAAAAATACTATAAATTTTTGCATAAATATGTAAATTTTTTTTAAACAGAAATAAAATTTAAATTTTGCTGCCCAAGAGGACTTGTAGTTCTAATTCTATAGTGCATTTTAATCCGTTAATCATTTATTAGGACACATACGTTCAATATGTTTTAAAAAAAAAGAAGAGTCCCAATTAGTACGTTTCCTACTTAAATTATATATAATTTAAAGCATTTTAAAAATTATTATCATTCATTTTTAATTTTTTTTTCCACGTGTAATGAAAAAGCTTTAATTTAAATTTAAATATAATATCGTGTCAAGAAAAGTGTTTTATTGTTCATTATTGAACAGGATTAAATATAATTGTAGAATTACATAATGTGTGGTTTATTTGATTAAGAGAGTGAATAAAAGCTATAAAATATAGTGCGAAACTGGATTATAGAGCTTGATGAAACCTAACACTTCCGGTACAACTTTCACCTCAATCGAAAAAATGAAAAATTATTATTTTGAAATTAATTTGTTTTTCATGTTCAAATTAATAAAAAAAGAATAATCTCTATAAATCTTTAAATATATTTGACCAATAGACGAACGCTTGATTTTTTGACATAATAATAGTTAGCACTTTCGAAATTTCGCAGCAATAAGTGTGGTCTGATCATACGTGAAATTGTCCAGTTTTACACTGAATTTATCGTTACGGACCTCTGTCGCACCTTTTGCCATGCCTCATAAATCGCTCCAGTTTCATATGTTCGTCTTTGTTCTTTCAAGTCAATTGTGGTAAATACTAAGTATGATTTCCATTCCAAGCAATTTATATTTTGATTCAAAAATATGTTTCTTAATTTATATTTAGCACACATATCTGTATTTAGTGTTAGTGTATCTTCAAAATTACTAATAATCGAATTTTAGTTTTCTTAGTGTTGGTCTTTAACACCAGATTATTCATGAAATACATCAACAAATTTTTCACGGTGTAAGATAAAGATTGCGGCTTACGTTCATCAATTATTGTTTTCAAGAATTACCAACATCTCGATTTTAATTTGTCCGATCTGCAATATTTTCGATGTATTTACGCTTATCACATAGTATGCTTTTTCAACATCAAATTCACAATAAACTGTTCGTAAATTTTGCACATCTCTTACAATACGGTGTTGTTGTTTTTATATTTTAGGTTTGTTACTGTTATATTAAATTGCATGTGATATCATTGATCCATCCCCTCATACTATAATTAATGAAGCCAGGAACATCTTTTTATATGGTCATTTGGTTGCTTGTGAGAACCATCTGCGACCGTAAAGTTTGTGTACAAATGAGGCAGTGATGATATGCTTTTTTTTTTTGTTTCTATTTTTTGTAACTCAAGATATATTTGAGTTGCAGGTTAGTAAATGAGGTGAAACAGCATTGTTTGGGGCATCCAGCAAGCAAACAAATTAATGAAAAATTTGTCACTCCACTTACTCCACAACATATGATAAATGACTATATGAAATGCATCTTTTTCAATATGTCCGTAAATTTGAAATAAAATCCTACACTACTCTTGAATCTTGCTCTACTTTACGATTATGCTTTGTATTGTTACTTAACAATAAACCAACTATGGTCAATTTGATTTGGTTCTCCCAAAGGTTCTCGAAAATATAAGTGAGAAACCCCCATTTGATGTACTTTATGAATAGGCTATTAATAGTTGGTTGATTTGATGTTAGTCCCTAAATATCTGTTCTATATCACCCAAGCTTTTACTTTCTTAGTTGAGTTTAATTGGATGTTTAGCAAATGAAATTAAAATCAAACTATGTCACACAACGGTAATCTCGTAAAAGAATTTCAAACACATCCAACCCAGATTGTTTATATTGAGATTGTTACTGACTGTTAATGATATCAGGATTACTTAACAATGAATTGATTGACATTGGTATAAGCCGGGATTTAAATTTATCAGAATTAATATGGTAATATAAAATCCGTATAAGTAATTGTAATTTATCAGACGAAAAATTTTACGGTATCGATTTTATCTTATGTGGGACTCATTTATATGCTATTGGGGTGTTTATATTTATTATTCAGAAATTCACAACATTTGTTTATTTCTTAGTTTTGCGCAACTCTATTTCTTAACATACAGCATCCTAGGGTACATACCCTTCATCATTATCTCTTTAATTTCACTAAGTTTTATTGTTTTCGGTTTTAGTGGTTGTACTTTTATTATGACCTTGATAAGTTAATTTTTTCCGCCACTTTATTTATCTATTATTTAAAATTTTATTAATTTGTAAAAAAGTTATACTGCATGCAGTAACCATAAATGAATAATTTAATATAATTTAAGTGAAAATGTTTGGTGCAAAATCAAGAGGAGATGAAACAATTCGAAGGGTAACAAGAGAAAAATTTGTTATTCGCGGTAATACGACAATAAGGACATTAGATTCAACAACTTCATTTTTACCAATACTGGATAAGTAAGTTTATTATTAAATAATATTAAAATTTATATATTATTTGAATATACACAAATCATTTATTCTCCACGTCAATCGAAAATCCGTCATCTTGCTAATTAATCGATAATGAGAGTACAATGTTATTTGTAGATATTATACGTCTACGTAACAATATATTATATATACTATTCAATTTTCTACCATATGTTCATTATATGATTATTTATGGTCAACATAATGCTTATAATACAATTCAAATAAATTCAATATAGTGAACCATACACAATTATGAAAATCTGCAGTTTTTTTTACAATTTTTCTATAGTCATATTAATAAGTTTGAATTGAAAGAATATTTTGATGTACGAGTATATCGAACTTAAGTTGAAAGATTAAGGCTTATAATAAATATAAATATATATTATGATTATCATTGTAACCTGAAAACTAAATGGAAATTAACATCAGCTCTACAATATATAAACATGAAATTCCAATACACAAAATTGGTTATCAAGGGCTAACCTATAATCGAAAGAAATTAATTGAAACTGAAATCTATTTAGTACCAAATTAAAAATCCACATTCATATTCATGAATCGACAAGTGGTTGTGGGACTTATAAATTAAAAGTCGTTTAACCGTTTTAAAAAATTATTTTCAATTCATAAATATTCATAAATATTCATGAGCACTTTCATCGAAATTACTCATTAACACTTTAAATCAGAATTAATTTTTCAACTTAAATAATGTTAATTAAATTGTATGTAATTTCGTAAACATAACACAGCAATTTTAGTCATGTATAAATAGATATAGTAACGATTAAGTAACGTCGACTACATTTTTTTCGCATTTTTAATAGCAAATAAGTTTCGAATCAACTATTTTATAACATGAAGATAAGTCATACTTTTTGCTCCTTTTTCGTAGCGTATAGGTAGTTACTTATTTCATATATCAGCACTAACTACATCCAATCTTTGTGCACTTATTCCTCTTTCAATATTTTGTCAATCACTTTTCCCAGTTGTATTCCCTACCTAATCCCCATCAGACCCTGTAACAGCATATTCAAACATATCTATTTCAATACAGTTAACATGTGTACAATAATCATCGAAAGTACGAGACGATGTCACATTTAAATAATTAATTATCACAAATTGTAAATTATGTTTGTAATATTACGTATTATTAAATAAAGGATAATTGAATTGAATTTATCATAAATTTAAACAAACGTCTTAAACAGCAGCAGCTGACAGACTAAACATTAAATTGGTAAAACAAATAATAATATAATATTGCATGTGACTGTACTACAATGTGCTCGTGTAGGTGTAACACGATAGAGAAAGATGGCAGTCATCATTATTTAAGTTTTAGCTTCTCGTAAAATACAATATGATTTCTAAAGAGTAACACTATCGACCATATACTACCAATACTAAAAATAAATTTCAGTTTCATTCATGGTTTGTTCACACTAGACTGTACTAGCAGGTGTTCAATGACCTTATGAATTTGTCAATAGCGACAGAATGTCTAATTGTGGCGTTTACTTCACAGACACTTTGGCATCATTTAAATTTTGATTTTTCTTTTATTTGCTTTTCAAATTATGTTCGATAACTTTTACGTACGAGTACGCTTCAACATATCGAGTATGACATTAATGTGTTATTATAAGGAAATTTTGTTTTTGCTTATCAGGGTATTTTTCTTGATCACTCAGGTTTTGAAGGAACCAATAAAATGTAGAAAATTTTATCAGTGCAGTATACTAAACTTATGTTGACATACATTGGCAATGGAGTGTTTAAAAAAAAAAATATTTAATGCAATAATATTTTAAATAAAAAATCGTGACAAAATTACGACAAATAAAATCGTCACTAAAACAACATCATTTTTCAAACTGATCTATATTATGGTAAGGAATCGAAGCCCCATATATTGCAAAAGAATGCAAAATTTGTATAGAAATAGTCGAAAACGTTAAATAGTAGGAAAATATTGATCACCATCTGTAAACGTACCAAATAATCTTATATTTTTATAGACTACGAACTGGTTGGAAAATCAATTTTTATTGCGAATCTAAAAACATATCGTATTCATATTAGCATCAGTGTAGAAAATCAAGTGCTGCGGATACAATGACATAATGTAGTGCATAAGCAATTACACTTGTTTTATATATATATATCAAGAAGACATAAATGGTCTTTATATATATACACAAACATTTTACAGTATTCATCCTAGATTGGTTTTATACATTTCAAGATAATAATTGAGACTGTTTTAGATACCATTACTTATGTTATTTTCAAATTCAAATTATAGATTCTCTTATCCATATTTCACCAATTACTTTGGTTTCACAAATCAAAAATATTAATAGAATTGAAAAAAAAATATACAATTAATTTGAAATAATAAAGAGTATCCTACGGATGGATAAGTAGCAAAATTTGTCTATGCAACTCAAAAGCATTAAGGTGAAGGTTAATACATGATTTGGAAATATGTTTGATTAGGGGCAAAATCCACCTATAAAAATAAAATATAGTTCCAGTAAAATAAAGGACTATATAATGAATTTCCATCGGGGTTTTATTTGTTCCTTTTCTGCACCATGGTGAATATTAGTAAGATAAATGTCAGAATACCAGCGACAGCATATATTTCTGTTCATATAGATTATGCGTTTAGAATTCAAAATAATTGCGAATATATTGGTACCATTGGCAGTATTAGCTAACTCATTTTTTAATACGTCAACCGACATTCAAGTACAAAATTAACGATAAGTAAAATTCCATTCATAAATTTAATTGCCACAGAAAAAGGACATTCTAATATTGTATGTATAATTTATGAAAGCAATGACAATGACATTAAATTTATAAATAAATTTAAAAAAAAAATTAAACTAAAATAAATCAAGTAGATGTATTATTATAGTTGTTATGAAGAGAGGAACCATTTACTATAATTTTTCCACATAGTGAAATTTTCAAAAACAATTTTCTTGTTTTGAAATCGATTTTCTTTTCTTATATTTTTCGTTTTTTTTTTTTTTATTTTACTCGCGTCCAATTTTCCCTCTGTTGGTCAGTTAATATGAAAACATTTCAAAAATCATAAAAATTAGTTGTTATATGACATAGGTACGGAATGGAAGTGTTGTAGAAAATCAGTTACAGCTGATTGTTGAAATTACCGGAAAATGTGAATGATTTGTCAATTTTGTAAAATTGTTAATTATAAAGTGGTGCTTAGGGATATTATTTGGAAAATAAAATGGCACATTCTTCAAATGGTTTACCATATCGCATGGTCAGGAATATATCTAATTCAAATCCAGTATTGGATAGACAAAATGATGTTCATGTTGAATATGAAGTGTCTGTTCCAATTGTTCAATCATTTAGACATACACCATATCATTCGTTATGGGATTTAAATCAATGGTATGATGTTATTGATTTTGTTTTATATTTAAATTAAATTTTGTACTATATTATACACGTGTATTCGAATCAGTCAAGAACCGACTATATATCTAAAATTATGATTGGTTTTAGATGAAAAAAAAAAAAAACATTTAGTTAATGTACAATTATTTACAATGATTAAGATCACTATGAGCTTTGATATATTGTGCAGTGCCTATACAGTAAAATACATTTTGTCCTCTATATAGGATTTGAACTTCGGTATTTTTTTCCCCATTCTAGAATTGAACACAACACTACTATCACCTTTAACATCATACAGGTGGATAGAAAACATTAAATACTAACAAAAATAACTAAAAAATGGGAAATCCAAATGAAAACTTGAAATTAATTATAGTTACACAGATAGTAAGATATGAAATATTTAACTCGTTACATATTCCAGGACCATATAAACTTTAACATTTTTATTTGAGTTTAATATTAAGATATTCAACAATATTTGTGACTTACGAGGTGACTTGTAATGATCGTATTTGTTTTATAGATAGACTAATTTTACAAAATTTTATTTTTACTTTTGATATTCTAAGTATTTGAACTATTTATTTGTATGGTCAGGTCAATGCTATCAGATTTTCAAAACCATCTAATTTTATTTTTTAACAAATCTATATTAGAATAATAAGGTTACACCATTAAATTCATTGCCTTACCACAGAATATAATGTAATTTATAGATTTCAGCCATGTAGGATATCACTTGTGAAACGCTAAATGTTACTAATCCCAGCTACTATTTTGCGTCACTTAGTTAAATGAATAAATGCAAAATTAAAAAAAAATTAAGTGGACAAAGATAAAATAATGCCGAAAAATTATGTATTATTGTTCTAGAGATTGGAATGGAAAATTTGATGCGATTCTTTCTAAATAAATTCCTTATTTAAATTATTATTTTGAATCATTTACTTATTTTGTTTCGAGTATTAATAATAATGAAGAACTACTCAAACATTGGACAAGAATTTTGGTTCTAAACTAATCAAAACAAGTTTAACTTTCACCTATAATCTTAATAAGATTGGGACCAGTTGATTATGGTAAATAAAGATTGTGCAACATTGATACTAAGGCTATAGAACATATTCTTACTAAATATTCAGTACTATGTACATAGAGATAGTTTCACCTGAGTTGGATGACGAACTTAATAAAACCAAATGCCAGCTGGTAAGGAGTAATAGTTAATTTCTTATGAAGAAATTATATACCTTTGTTATCTTAAACTTAATGTTAATGCTAACGATTAGCTAAAGATTAGGTAAATCAATATTTTTTTATTGTTTATAGATGCAACTTAAATAAACCCAAAGATTTATTTGAAAAACTAAAATTAAATTAAATTTTCTTCATACATTTCATATGTTTCATATTTGAAAATGCATTTCCATTAAAAAAAAACAAGATAAATAATAAGTAAAATATTATCAAACTAATTGAATTTTTGATGACCACGACCACTACGAGTATATGAGGGTAATGTCCGCTAAAATGAAAATAATCAATAAACTTAAACGTATACTCGTCGTATATGAGGGTGGGTGGAATATTTAATTTTATATATAAATTGGGGTAAATGGTCAAGGAAGGAAGGCGGCAAAATATAATGTGAAGGCTCATTTTCTTTTTACGATTAATATGTGAAACTTTATTTATTTTAATGTCGCCTGTACCTCTATATTTTGAAGAAATTATTTGTAAAAACAAATAGCAAAAAAAGATTTATATTTCTTATTTTTTTTTTTTTTTTGTATTTTATATTATTATTTTTTTGCGTGCAGACAATAAAAATCAAATTTATATTTCAAAACATAAAAACACTCGTCTATTTGGACGAAAATCGCCAAAAATTGTGTTAAAGATTTATGGTCATGATAAATATAGTAAAATTGTATATTATATTTAATGAATAGTAATGGGATTCTTTAACCTTAATTTGAATTTTAGGACATTCTTATAATATGTAATTTATATGAATTTGTAACGTGTACAAAGTCATAATTTTAAATTGTGGATATTGTTGTATATTTGAAAGGGTACACAAAATATTAGAAGCAACTACTTTTAAATTCATGTCTATTTCAGAAATATAAAAAAATCCCTTACAATTATTTTAGAAGAAACATATAATTACATTGCCACTGAATATGTATTTAGTAGATCACGTTACCAGTGACACCGCGTGGAGGTTAACATTATTCTCATTACAATGCATGCTTTCTATTTCCATACTGTTTAACATTTACCAGCATTTTATAAAACCTTTACTTCAGAGTTAATCAACAAGACTAGAGCAGCTATTCCGCTTAATGCTATTTGGAAGATCACATCATGATTCATATTAATAGATTTGAGTTTCTACACACATAGAACTGTACATATACTGTGTATTGTGTGATGCCTAATAAAAATATGACCAACGTTGAATATGTCTTATGAGTAGCGTCGGTCACTACTTAATTTGTGCCATTAAGCTATGTGTAGAATATAATGTGAATATGCCATATCTCAATAATTTTTTTTTTATTTCCAGTTCAATTCCTGGTTCTACCGGTTTTCAACAAATGGCCAGAATGATGGATTCATTAATATTAGATAATTTTTCACCCTATGCATTTACAAAAATAACAACAACACATCGACCTCCAAAAACGAATAGTGGCAGTAGTGGCTTAAGTGGTCTGGCGTCAAGAAAGGCAAATGCATCAACGTCTAACATACCACAATCAGGTGCAAGTGGTAATATTCGTGTTAATATACAAAAAAGTAAAATTCCAATGCAAGGTAAGTAAACCAATTATTCTAAATATCCACATATAACATAATTATGCGGTTATGAAATACAAATGTAGTATGCTAAGATGATGGTATATATTATTACATATTCGAATATTACTTACATTAATAATTAATTAGGTCATTTGCAAATTATATTTTTTTAAACATTTAATGATAATTTATGGGGTTTATGGAACACAACACTAATACATATTAATTTAATATAAAAGTTTGATAGAGAAAAGAAAATGTTTTCCTTTCTAAGATGGTCATATTGCGTGACTTAATGTATACAGCAGTGGTCTAATTTTTCTACAACCCTAATTACGAGTATACACTTAATATTTGAATTTTTTTAAAAAAAATTAAGGTTAAGAGTTTATAATATCAGTATAGCCTATGTTTTGTAATAGTAAAATATCAATTTTAAGTGTAATAAAAATGGAATAATAAAATTAACTTTTAGTGTATTAACTATTAATACCATACAAATATATCGAAATAGTTATAAATACTTATAAGTTCTTAAGATTCACATCCTAAGAATGTTTAATAATTGCGTTTCTTATCTTCATAAAGTAAAATCAGTTGTTAAACATTATTGTATCGGTCTTCTAATTACACACAATGCTTTTATGATTAAGTATTCAAAGTAGATAAAGGTTAGTCGGCCACTACATTCAATATCCTCGTTCACAGTAAATAAAAATATTCCAGTTCTCATCATCAAAGTTTCCTATTACCTATAATAATATGAAAACCTGATATAATATATTATCAAGATGACTGAGTCAGCAATTATCAACGAAGTTCATTTATATCTGGATTTCTATGCATATCACTATCCACAATATTTTTACTACTTCGAATTGCTTCAAATAATATAATATGCATACATGAAGTCAAATTTATAAAAATAAATACAAAAACATTTCTCTTCCCCCAGAAGTAAATCCAATTCCACGTCATCCATCTACAGTAAATATTACAACGTCCGCAGAAATTAATCCGACTGATAGCAGATGGATATCATCGCTTCGAAGGCGTGATCCTGAATTACAACCAACTCTACCATCAATTAATCATCATCACCAAATAAATCCACATCATCAATTTATAGCAACTACAGTAACTGGTGAAAAACGTTCGCGAAATAATAAAAATATATCTTCTTCCATTAGAAAAAGTCGTTCGGTAGACCGTTTTAGAGCTAGAAAGGTAAGACATTTGCTAAAAAATGTACATATTCATAAATTAAAATTAGATGAAAATCGTGTAATACTTGAATAGATAAAATTAAAAGAAAAACCAAAAAAGTCTTCGTCTGAAGAATGTGATGATGAACAAGAGGGTGGCACATCCATTGAAGAAAATTCAACAACACAGAGTTCACCAAAAAATTCATCACCTGAGAAAATTAAAATTTTCAGTCCATGTGGATATGAATCACATTTAGTTGAAAGTCTGGAAAAAGATATACTTCAAAGAAATCCAAGTATACAATGGTGTGATGTGGCTGGTTTGAATGAAGCAAAGGCTATTTTACAAGAAGCTGTTGTATTACCAGTAATTATGCCCGATTTTTTTAAGGGCATTCGAAGACCATGGAAGGTAAATGGAATAATTTCATTTTATTAATTATAATTGATGAATTTTTATGTGTATTGTATTTTTTGATTCTAGGGAATATTAATGGTTGGTCCACCAGGTAATTTTAAACTTTTAGAATTATGCTTTCTATTTAGTAATTAAATTGATATCATTTCTAATATAGGAACTGGAAAGACAATGTTAGCTAAAGCAGTTGCAACTGAATGTGGTACGACTTTCTTTAATGTATCATCAAGTACCTTGACATCGAAATACCGAGGAGAGAGTGAAAAACTTGTTAAACTATTGTTTGAAATGGTATTATTTTATGCACTAAAATCTTATGGACTATATTAATATATTAATTATATTTTTTAGGCTCGATTCTATGCTCCAAGTACAATTTTTATTGATGGTAATTATTTTCAGTATTTAGAATAATATTTATTCGTGACATGTTTATGTAATGAATAGTTGAAATTAGAATGAAATATAATTAAGAATGTTAGGCTACATTTTGGTAATAAATTGGTAATTGTTTAGCTGGTACACGTTTTTTTTTTTGCATTCATTCTTTTAACAATGACTATTGTTAAACGAGTTCTATTTAAAATTTTTGCATTGTGGTGTACATATTGTTAAGGTGATGATCGTATCATCCCTGTTGAGACTAATACTGCAATACGTAGACGGACTGAAATTATCAATAAGAAGATAACGCGATTTATAATAATGAAAATAAATGATGATTTCATATTTATTGGACTTAATTGAATTGAATTTGTGGAAAAGGATCACTTCGCAAAATACTTTTAATAAAAACATTCATGTTAGATTTTATTAAAAATATTACGTGTAATTGACTTTTTTTTTTATTTCAGAAATTGACTCGCTATGCGCTAATCGTGGTGCTGATTCAGAGCATGAAGCAAGTAGACGATTTAAAGCAGAACTTCTTATTCAAATGGATGGATTGAATGCAACAAAGTACTAAATAAACTTTAAATAACTAAAATATGATATTTATTTAATTATATTTTATTTGAAAGCAATGACAATAAAATTATTATGGTATTGGCTGCCACAAATCATCCATGGGATATTGATGAAGCCTTTCGTAGAAGATTTGAAAAGAGAATATTTATAGGGCTTCCAAATGGTAATTTATTTTTTTTCCTAAAATAATTATTCCATTCTAAAATAGGATCTAATTTAGATGAAACAAGAAAAGCTCTACTTGATTTGTGCCTCAAGGATGTCAATCTCTCTGCAACATTAAATACAAATGAAATTTCTGATGAACTAAAAGGATATACGGGATCAGATATCAGTAATGTTTGTCGGTAAATAATAATAAACAACAAATAAGTGCTCATAGCTTTGAAAAATCAAAATTTAATTGAATTTTAATTTTCATATTGTAGTGATGCATCTATGATGGCAATGAGACGAAAAATAACGGGACGTTCACCAAATGAAATAAAACAAATTCGTAAGGAAGACGTCGATTTACCTGTTACAGCAGAAGATTTCCAAGATGCAATGCTACGTACAAGAAAATCAGTATCAATATCAGATGTTGCACGCTTTGAGAAATGGATGAATGAGTTTGGTAGTTGTTGAGTAATGATGTTTAAATTAAAGGCTTAATATTATACAAATTTATTTCTTATCCATTACAATAATTAATTTTTAACTCTAAGCACATCATTTAGAATAACATAAATAAATGAAAGCAAATTTTTATTCAAATATTGTGTTGTCCTATTGATTTTGTTAGTAAAAAAAAAATACTCAAGACAATTATCGCGAGGAATAAAGTTTGGATAATATAATATCTTACCAGTGTTTTGCAAATAATATTTGCTTGAGATTGATTTTTAATAAGTGTTCGTACCTTAAGAGATATATTATGAACCCTTATTATAAACATAAAAAAATATGGAAGATATGCCACGAATTGTAATCATGCTACTGATATAAAATATTATCAAGATGACTGAGTCAACAATTTATCAACGAAGTTCATTTATATCTGGATTTCTATGCATATCACTATCCACAATATTTTTACTACTTCGAATTGCTTCAAATAATATAATATGCATACATGAAGTCAAATTTATAAAAATAAATACAAAAACATTTCTCTTCCCCCAGAAGTAAATCCAATTCCACGTCATCCATCTACAGTAAATATTACAACGTCCGCAGAAATTAATCCGACTGATAGCAGATGGATATCATCGCTTCGAAGGCGTGATCCTGAATTACAACCAACTCTACCATCAATTAATCATCATCACCAAATAAATCCACATCATCAATTTATAGCAACTACAGTAACTGGTGAAAAACGTTCGCGAAATAATAAAAATATATCTTCTTCCATTAGAAAAAGTCGTTCGGTAGACCGTTTTAGAGCTAGAAAGGTAAGACATTTGCTAAAAAATGTACATATTCATAAATTAAAATTAGATGAAAATCGTGTAATACTTGAATAGATAAAATTAAAAGAAAACTTCGAACTTCGTTCCCAGGGCCTAAAAATTGTAGTTAATTTTAAAGATTTTGTATTTCGTCCTAAATACTATAATTTTTTAAAGGAGGCCAGCCTACGTATAGACGAAGTTGTTATTCGGTTACATATACAAATAGGGAAATGCATTGTTCTGTAATAATTAATATCATTAATATTTTTCCCTATTACGTAACACATATTTCTGGTACAACACAGTATCCTCATTAATATGTAATTTGCAGATTGCTTATTAGTTTTCCGACATATATTTGGGAAAGAAGTCTTAGATGTTTTTTGGAATGAACCACAGACACTAAATTGATTTGCCAGTAATGCAGCTGAGAATTTTTGACCAGTGACCAGAGCTTCTCATTATTTTTATATGTTCTCATAATATAGAAAAAGCTATGCACCCATGTTAGTTTTTAACAATAATAATATTTATGATAAAATAAAACGCTCTTCAATCAGAAACCTTATGAAGGTACAGTAGCACTTGATTTAAGCAATTTATCGGAACTGTTCACGCTAATCCATATTTTCAATGCGAGATATGAATTGAACAAATTATCTATTAGGTAATCGTTACATAGATTAAAGAATAAACTACATTTTGATTTCAGTAATACAACATTCATTTATTTAACATAGTTTTGTTGACCAAAACCATTCCTTAAAAATATAGTTGTATGTGTATCTTCTAAAAACAATTTCTAATTAAGTGAATTAAAAATTTACATAATATTTTATGTACAATATATAATAACCGACAATATTTAAATATATACGTTTTTATATTATACTATTTAACTTTCAAATAAGTAACATTATTATTCATTTGGATACCTCAAACATAACATTTTTTGTTTAATGGTTTATTATTTCTTGTACATAAGAGAGGCATACATTTTCACAACAACATAGAGTTATTAAAATTACTTACTTTTTGTAAAAAAAAAAAATTCAAATCGGGTTCTCAAATCATCAAATGCAAATAAAAATTAAGTAAAACACTGAAGATTTTGATTACTGATTTTTTTTTACAAACATGGTAAACTACTCGTATAAATTAACTAAAATAATTATTTTCTTTTAATATTAATATGAGATAATTTATTACAATAAAAATTTACAAGACAATTTCTTGTTTAAAATTATAAATTAAATGGCCATTTTTGTGAAATAATAGTTATTTATATTATTTATTTCAGTAATTAAAATCTTCACAAAAATATGATTATACAATTTATTTAAATAAGGTAATATTTTATCGGTACGTATCAGGTTTTCTTTTTTTAAATTAATATATTAAAAAAATATTTTATAATAGGAAATTGTGGCAGTGGTTTCCCTTTAAATTAAAAATGAGTAAACACATAAAAAAAAATCTAATAGTTTTAAAAAATAGATTTAAAAATAAATAATATATCCAATAAAATACAATCAATATTTCATCTAAAAATATCTCTTCATATAGTTTTTATTATATACAAAGTTTCACTTCTATTTATTTTTTATAAAAAATACACAAAAAAGTATCTTTTATTATTATCGTTTTCTTAAGTGCTTAAATTTTTTTTTTTTTTTAAAACAACATGTCTTTAGTGGTTTTTATATCTGTTTGTTAGCAATGTTCTTCCTTTAAGAATATATAAAATTAAATAAAATTCGTTTTACTGAAGTTTTCTAAAGGCTGATCGTGTTTTCCAAGCTGTTATTAAATTCCAAGCAAAAAATAAGCAAAAACCATGAATTTGAAAGCCAACTATTGCAAATGCATACCAAAGTAAAGCATATGGCAATCCCTGAAAAAAATAAAATTAAAACTATAGTATTAAATTTATTTTATTTATTTTAATATTGTATAATAACTGTGTGACAGGTAATCAATAATTTAATTCTGTTATTTGTTAATAGTCCGATAATATTCTGACAACAGGATTGATAAGGAGGAAAACATTTGATTATTTGAAATATAAATTGTAATACAAATAAATACAAATAAAAAATAACTCTGTTAAAACGCACTTATAGAAAAGTACGTTTTTTTTATTAATAAATTGTTACAGAGATAGATGTTGAATAATAATATGAAATTGAATAATATAGATAAAGAAATATAGATTAATGTAATAAATCAACAGATCAGTATCATTTGTTATGTGGACAATGCTGTTCTCATTGCAGAAAATTAGGACGTCTATTATTTACATTTAAGCAAGATGCGAAAAGTTTAAACATGTTTATATCAACCATGAAAACAAAATCAATTGTTATAGCCAAAGAACCGAGAAGATTCAAACTACCTCAAACTAGATAACATATAAATTGAGCAAGTCATGAGCTTCCGTTACTTGTGTGCAGAAACAAGCAGCTATCGCGGCAGAACTTTGCTATCAAACCAACAAGGCTGCATCAATATTTACATGCCTTCGTGACGTCATTTGGAGAAACAAGTTCTTTTTTTTTTTTTTTTAATACTGGAGTACACTTTGTTCAAGTGGGCTATTGACCTTTTATATATTCATTTTATTGAATACGGTACTCAGAATGTGCACTTATAGAAGTATTATTTGCATGTCGGAAGAGAGTATATTAACCTACAATATCAAATGACATACGAATAATATTATTTTAACCGCAGCACATTCATGGGGAATGGGTTACTAGAAAGCAAAGTACGAACTTATAAAATAAGCGTAAGACCTATTTTAACATATGCTATGGAAATCCGCAGTGATACGCCAAAAACTAAACAATTGATTGACATTCAGCGGTTGTTCATTATGACATTTGGTCAAGATATATTTTAAAATTTATGTAATAGAAAGAAAAAGAAATTTGAAATAAATTTACCTGCCATAGAAACATATCTGTATCATCAAATTTAGTACCATCTTCTATTGTAATATATGTAAGTATATCACCAAAATAATAAATAATACAATAAAGTAGGGGACCAATTCCTAATAGACAAATTCCAATCATATATTTTTGCATATCTTTTAAGCGATTGCTCTTTGCTGCCGATAATCCAATAAATGACATTAAAATTGATAGACACCAAATGTATTCCCATGTCAAGGGTTGTGGCACTTGAAGTTCTTCAATTTCCAAAATAAATATATCCATTCGATCAAGTATATCAGCTGACAATTTTGCTAACATTGCAAAGAATAGTAAATAATGAACAAATATACAATATTTAAGTCGTGATTTGTTTATGGCACTGAAAATAAAAAATAATTATAAGAATTTAAATAAATAAAAATAGCAGAGAGGTGCTCTGCAGCAAACATAATCAGACAAGACAGACAGATTAAATGAAAAACAAAACAACAAAACTATTTATGTAAAAGTTTGCAGAATTCTTTGATTTTATTTTTATTTTATTGTTATAAAATTTTACAATTTATTACAATTACATATTACTTGATGTACATATTGATAAAACAATTTAATGTATATTGGCATTTTGCCGAAAATGTAAAAATCCTGTCTGTGGTAGATGTGGTTTCTGATTTGGAAAGATTTTTTACACGAAAAAAAAAAAGTTAAGAAAAAAAAACTCACCTGATTTGGTAATGTGCAGCGACACGTTGTCTATGTTCAAAATCATTTCCATCTGTTCCTGTTATTACAGGACCAGCTCCTCTTGATGCCATTATTCAATTTTTTTGTTAATTGTTTTGTTAGAAAATTTAGAGCATTTAAGCAAAATAAAACTAGGAAAATTTAAAAGCACATAATTATTAAACACTACACTTACATGTAGTACACATACAAATAATAAAAAATACTTTTATGATAACTGACACTTGTCAGATGATTTTTATATTCTCTTTTATATGGTTTAGTGCCTCTATATGTCAATAAAATAAGCAAAAATTATTTGGATTTGTGTTCAGTGTAGTAGATTCAAATTTTTATTCAAATTTATATAAAAATTAATCGTTACATAAATTTAATAATATTTAAAAATATTATATATGCAACTTGTGTGCTATCGTACATAATTATTTTAACATGTATGTCGCATAACTCGGCATTACGATAACAATTTGCCGTTTCTAATACCAACATCAAATATTAACCGACAAAGTACTTATATTTCCAATATATTGTGAAAAATGTAATTTGTCTATTAAACATTTAAATAATTTAAATAATAATAATTTGAGCAGTGTGTTTGCAGAGTGGTGTGAAAAGACGAAGCTACTTAATGTATTGGTGAGATGTTCATATATACCAATTCCACAAACAAGATGTTAACACCTATATTATTGGTCACTACTACAAGACATATCTTGTAAACATACATGTTTCCGGTAAAATTAGATTGAGCAACGTCAGGACATTAGTTGACCACTTCATTTCCCAACCGCTATTAGTTAATAACTTTTTTTAAAAAAAGTACACGCCAGTTCCCAGGTATAGTTAATTTAGTTTTTTCTGTAATGTCATCATCAACTACGGTTGTGGTGGGTATTGACATATATTTTCAGATATTTAATTCCTTATTAAAGCTCACGTAATCTCAACCATTTTAATTGTAAATGCATACATATTTTTTGTTAAACGTATATGAAAAACCCTAATAATATATTATGACCAAAATTAAATCAATACAAAATTTTACATTTCTCTGAATACTTCAACTTGCAATGGATGACATATACTATCTGGGATTTCTTCGCCAACAGGTACAGAAACATCTCCTTTTTGAAAAATGGGATATTAAAAAAATAATAAAAATATTAAATATAAAATACAATTGTTTACCATGTGGACATACACTAAGTCCAACTAATAAATTCATGTCAGCAATAAATTCAATGAAATCACCTTTCCTGGCTGGACTTGGTTTACAGAAGTATTGTTGTGTACCCTGAAATATTTTTCAATTCAATTTAATATGTTTGTAATGTTTAAAAAAAATAAATATATCATATTTTTCACTTTGTTAGACAATATAATAAAAAATTAAATACTCTCGTAAATCCTGTCAACATAAATATATTCCATACATCATGAACATCTTCTTCAGTTAGACCATACTCTGTTATTGCATCTCTTAAGTAACTGTGACAACTACCATATCGATCCTTGCCAGTTATAAGTTTATATGTGACATCATCACATCGGGTGCCTATTTTAAAATTCATTATAAATATTATTAATACTTGAAAAAATAAAATTGAATCAGAAGATTTACCAATAACATCATGTAAAGAACCACCATCTTTATCAATTCCATAATCTTTAAGACTATCATAGACAAATGTTGCCATTGGTCTTAAATATGGAAGACAACTCCATAAACGATCATACATTTTTAAATGGGTTGAGTGAAGTTGACGTGTTTTACCAGAATAGAAACGTTCTTTAGGATTTTCTAGATTCCAGAAATTTAAATCACCAACCTAATGCCATGATTATTATTAAATTTTACTATATATTGTTCAGTAATTCAATTAATTAGAATGTAAACATTTAGTGTTAAAAAAAATGTTACCTGTGCTCCTTCAACTAAAGATACACGACACAAATCTCCTTTTTTCATTTTCCAAACTTTTGCTGACTTTTTTGGAACAATAAATGCATCAATTATGGCTCCTTTAATAGCATCACTTCGTTTTCTGTCATACTCAGATATTGATATACTTGCCGCTTGTGGTTTATTATAACAAATTGTTGGATCGAATTCTTGAAATGTTCTGATCATATTAATTACACTCGTAATTTATCTATTCCGGAAATAAATTGTAGATATTGTTATTTGTTTTGATTCAGATTTCATATAAATGTAATTAAACAAATTAACTATTTTAGGCTAAATTAGTTAAGTAAGTGATCATTACAAATTTACTATTCAATTATTATAAATTACTGAATATTGTTCTAAAACTTATACGAGTATAGAATTAAATACGAAAAATTAGATGTTCAATGAACTCTGATGTTTAAGTGCGTTATTGGATCAAATAAATTTAATCTTATCAAAAATTTAAAAAAAATGTATGTGGTCAGTTGTGTTGTATAATTATTCAATTATCACATATAAACAGATTAAAATTTTAACTTTTAAGTAACAAATCAAAATTTTATAATCTTCAGACATTTACACAAGACCTAAGTATAATGTTTAATAGTATAAAATTTGTTTTTTTTTATTAACTATGAATTATTTCCAATATATTAGTAATAATCAATCAATTTCTGCAATATATTCTCAATAATTGTCTTACCTTATTATAATCAGTTTCAAATATATTAATTTACTTCTATAAAATATAATATTAATTAATTATGATGTACGATGTTCGTTTACTGAAATTAATGTATAATATATAATAATGAACCAGATTCTGTTAGTTATAAATAAAATATTAAATGAAAAATATTTTATGGGTGATAAACTCCAGTCGATTTACTTGTCCCCACTTTATATACACACTTGCAAATATACATTTTGATATCAAAAGTTATATACAAGTAAAAGAAAAAGTCATTGAAGTGAGTGGTAACTGAGGCTAGATAGATTTTAATTGGTAAAATCATAACAGCATACATATAATTAGATATTCCATAATGACTGGAATGTTTGCCGTCTAATTTGAATACTGTATACATGCACCTAGTATTGTGGTTGACGGAGTGATCGACTAAGTACAATACACACTTATAATGTTTACTTAGTTTAATTCCTCGACTTCTGTTCCATTGATGATTTGTCAGGATTTATACTAATGCAGAAATGTATAAGATCATTCATCAGCACGTTTAAAATAATCGCCAATATTGTCATATATTAATTAGCATGTTACGAGTAGCTACTATATACATACTCATTACTTATTCTTATAGTTGAACTTCTCAACTCAAACAACAAAGAATATACAGTAATACACTGAACGTTGCTGTCTCTAGTTGTTGTCTTAATCCAATGATGATTTGAATACTTAATAACTGTAACGTATACTCAGGATCTGTACCTAGTCTGATTGATCCATTTGTATCTGATTTGAGGATATAATATATAAAAGTACAAAACTATAAAGCAATAGAAAGAGAACTAGGAATCGGTTAATGGAAAATTCTTGATTTGAATATAATATATAAAACAGACTAGGATATCTATAACTTTAGAAAAACCTACACTATCTACATCATTAAAAATGTCTAAAATATGTATACATTAAGTACATTAAATATATACGTAGATATTTATTTGTAAAATATGATTGAAATGGAACTTTTATGTTGCCATTAAACTGATCTAGTTGAAATTTTTATATTTTTAGCATGTTTTGTCGGAAGTGATATTCGATTACTACTATGTACTAATGATTATATTGTGGCATATTCCACTGAAATATTATTACAGAATAAACCCGGGATAGTCTAGTGTATGTTATCATTGAGTCCACTATAAGCTATTAACATCATTTTAACAAATTTTTGTGCATAAGCAAATAGTTTACATATTTTAGTCATTGTTTCTAAAAAAAAATTAAGTCAAATAAAAAGTAATGTTAAAATGTTAATCTTATGATGAGACATGCATGTAATTTGCCTCTTTTCTATATTTAGAAAATGTCTAAATATATACAAGTAATAAATTGCAAGTTACTGCAATGAATAAATTAACCTAAATTATCTGCACTTATAATTTATATAATTCAGAAATACATAACTATACTAACAACTTCAACTTGTACTGTATAATAAATGTTATATATGAATTTATAAGTATACTCATATAATAGTCTATCATATTTTTTTTATAAAACTTTCATATAGGTAACCTACTGACCTTTGGATATTCTCACTTCACGAGTATATAGATATGTTAATTAATGAATGGGTGGAGAATGGAATATCCAGAAGTTGTCTATATTTACATTTCAAACCACCAAAACACACGATTACATGATATATGTTGCAATTCGGCATATGTTGATGGAAAACAATATATAGCTTATAATTCTTTATTTCAGAATTTCGTAGCTATGTGGTATTACACATCTCTCTATCGAATCAGACGACTATATATTTCAAAGTATACATTTGAAACTATTATATTTTTCGGTAGACATCACAAATAAACTTGAAATATCAGCATAATTATGGTATAAGTTACTAACTATAAGGTCATCGAAATGTTAATTACATTTAAGATGTTTTAATGAATCATGTGAAGACTTGAAAATTAGGCAAGATGGAATAAAAAGACTGATAGTAGCATTAAAAAAACCGGTAAAATATTATCAAATTCTAGGTATATTACGAAAATCATGTTGGGTATAATATAAAAAATTCAAAGAGTATTTATCACAAATAGTAATGCGTATAGCAGTATATCTGGTGGATATATTCAGTTAACGCGTTTGATAATAATGCAAATCAAATCAATTCTAGGCGGATATCTGATTTAAAAATAATTCTACCATAACCTGTGCATGATGACGGAGGAAATAAAGGTCGTGCTTTAAGGATTATATACGAGAATTTAGCCTAAATCTAGAGACATTTTTGATTGGCAATGGTATTTTGACTATATCCATAGTACTTCACTTTGTTAGTACCAAAAATTAAATTAATAAAAACATACAAAATCAAATGGCAAAACGATATTTAAAAAAAAAAACAAAGTAGTTATGTAGGAAATGAATATTTTATAATTTTTCTTCATATTTTAGAATTATTAACGAATAGTGCTAGTCACAATGATTCATAGACCCGGAGTCAATACAAATAAATTTACTAGATCTTGATTAATTTCAATCCTTTTTCCCTAAGATACAAAATTTGAATTAAAAATAAATAAATTATTATATGATATATGATATCAAATAGCGTTCAGTCTGATCAATCTGTCCCGTATGAACATACCTGTAATTCCTATTCATAGATACATACTACAACCCTACATACAAGATCTGATATGTAACAATTCTGTGAGGGTTTTCAAATCAACCGGTTAGATCTGATACTATGTGGTCCAGTATTTACCCTGATCATAACTTTGTCAGAGATGAACGGGAACAATTGGTAACAACTGAACCATTACCCATCCATTATTATGATTGGGTACTTGTAAAATGTTATCTCCATTAGAAAAAAAATATATTCAATTTTTCCAATAATAAACATTTTATATGTCGTATCGTGAATGTGTACAATGAGAGATGTTTATAATATATGTATATTTATGTTCTAT
>JANSTX010057098.1:0-24914 GCA_027564355.1 Penthetria funebris
CAACTATTTTGCAATTCTCTTTAATGAATATTTATATATTATGTTGTGATCCGTTAAACAATTTCCAGGACCTACAAATAATTGGCAACCAATTATACGTTTCTCTTGTTTTTTTTTTTAAATTCACTGCAAAATCGGTAGTGATCACTTAAAAATATATCAAATTCATTGCAATGTGTTAAAATTTAAGTTTAATTAAGTGACTCATTTTGTTCATTGAAATTTAAGTCATTAGAAACGATATTGAATTCGTTTGAAATTTCTAAAATTTCAAAGTAAAATTAGTATTTATCTAAATAAATAAAAAAAAAATAAAAAACAATAATTACTTCTTTTGTTAAATTGGATGTTTGACCAGTCCATGTAAGAACAGTTGTACCCACAGCTTGAGTGCCCTTCTTAAACGGATTAACATATTGTTGTGGTTGCCGCTGGTGTTGTAGTTGTTGTTGATGTTGTTGTTGTTGTTGATGTTGTTGTTGTTGTTGTTGTTGTTGTTGTTGATGTTGTTGTTGTTGTTGTTGATGTTGCTGTTGTTCTTGTTGTTGCTGTGCTGCTGGGCATAAATCAGGCATACTTGGTAATTCCGAAACAGTCGGACTATCATCACTTGATAATAATTTACGTTTCAAATCACTATATTGTATATTTGTTATGGTTGTTGTGTCTGTTATTGATTTTTTTGCATTTTCCAACGAAATATCATTGGTCAAGTGATTGTCATCTAGTTGTTTAACACGATTTTTAAGTGCTAGTAATGATAATTTATTTAATGCACTACCCTTAATAAATGACGGGTTTGAAGATACATTATCGATATAATTATTGCTGTTGTTATTATTATTTTTATTGTCGTCTCTTGTAGTCGAGATAGATGTGGTAATATTAAGAATTTTATTACTGTTACTGTTTGTGGTGCCATTGCTGCTGTTGTTGGTGCTGATGTTATTCCCATTGTTGATACTACCATTATTATTATTATTATTATTATTATTAGTAGTAGAAGTAATTGTCGTATTATTGTTTAGCATGTTTTTATTATTAAAGTAAATTAACTTGTTATTACCGTAGTGGCTCATTATTTTATTCGGTGAATTTACTAATTTACTGCCAGTATTGTTATGATTAGTAAAATATTTATGACCGTTATTTTTATTAAATTCTGTTTTAATATTACTATTATTATTAGTATTATTATTACTGTTTGAAGATTCTAATACACTTCTTATATTTCCATTACGATTAGTTGGTACTAATTGTGTTGTTACATTTGGCATTAATTTATTATTATTATTATTATTATTTAATAAATTTTCACATTTTATTGATGTTAGTGTACTAGTTGTAACTGTTGACGGTGGCAACGATGATGGGCTTCCAATTTTTGTGTCCAATTCATAAAATATTAAATAACCATCGGTTTTTAAAATTTCAGCATGTGAAATAACTTTAACTGAGTTATCATTAAATTCGTAATAATCACCCGATTCAGTTAAACCATAACTTATATAATGTCCATAATTTTGTGATGTTCCCACATGTGTTACAATCGATACTAAACGATATATATATTGTGACTGTTGATTATTATTGATTTTCTGATTATTTGATAAATATGGTGAAATGTCCAATTTTGGTTTTATTGTAACCGTATTACTTATTTTACTAGAATTAGCCGTAAAACGTTTTAATTGTATACACAAAACAATTGGCGGACGTTCCAATAAAAATTGTGTTGTTGCATTTACAAATTTTTTACATGCCTCACATTTATAGCCCATATCTTCGATACGTTCTTTTGTAAAATAACCATTTAGTGCATCGTTTATTGTTTTCGCTTTACGTATATCCAATGATAAATCTTGAAAGTGTTGAAATGTTACCGATATATGTCGACAATCTAAACATTGTACAGCAGTACGTATATAACCACCTAATATTTGATTTATTGGTGTTGTTTCCTTTGTATACGAATCGAATTCCTTGTATTTATTATAACGACTTAAATATGCTTTTTCCATTGCTTCCATTAAATACCTTAAAAATTCATGGGCATCTTCTTGACGTAATGGTTCCATACGTTTACATATTTGTCTTAATTTTGCAAATATTAAATCCGGACTCATTGTTGAATGTTGTGATTTTGTTTGTGTTATACGTAATGTTTTGGCCATTGAACAAATTATACAACCACCTTGACTGCCACCTATAAATTAAAAACAAAAACAAAAAAAAAAAACAATTAATAAATAATCAACCTATAATTTTCATATGTTGTTCAATGTATTGTTAATATCGAAAAATAATAAAAAATAAATGCATATTCTTGACAGAAATCTAAAGATGGACAATAACAAAAATGCAACAGCACAATACTTACTTACCTACTTGCAGTCAAGATACTTGTAAAAGTAAAAATTGATAATATTTCACATAGAAAAATATTTAACGCGAATCGAATTTCAACCAAAGATAACAAACACGGATACTCAGGAATAGGCAGATTTCAGTTCTGGTAAGTCTTGCACAGACCATATCAATACTTTGCAAATTATTGTTGACCAGTCGATTGAATGGCAAACGCCATTGTATATGTTATTTATTGACTTCAAGCAGGCATTCGATAGTATTGATCGTAGTATAATGTGGACAATTCTAGAAAGTTATCAAATACAGTCGAAACTGATAAATACGATTTGCGGTCTATATCGTAATTCAAAATGTAGAGTTTTGCATCGTGTAAATCTTGGTGATATTTTTAATGTACGTTCGGGTGTACACTTGCAGTAAAAACAGCAAAGTAAAAGATGAAGTAGACGACTGTCAATATTTGTAAAGTTTTTTTATTTGACAATGTTCCGTATACAAAAAAACTCGGCAAATGTTTAGTATGCTTGAATAGAGAGTTTGGCGGTCGTCACAAAATTTCAAAAAAGTTGCGCATTTTTAAAACAAATTGTTTATTGGTACTTTTGTATGGTAAATGAATACTAAAAACTTTCTGAAATTTTGGAGAGTGGCAGATTTGGTGGGCGATGAACAAAATTGTGTCATATTACAAAATACTTGACGGGAAGCAAAAAAATTAATGAAATTCAAAATAGGTTCAATATTAATTACTTACATTGTTCTTCACAATTTTCTTGATGTACTGTGTCTGACATCAACCAATTTGCAAATGATGGTACATGAAAAAGTGCCTGTAACGTTGCATTTAAATAACAACTGTTACCTAAATTAGTCATACCACAACCAACTTGCCATTTTCTTTCCGAATTTCTCCATCCAATTTGTATATTGTCACGTGCATATAATACACGTTTTGGTTGTGGTAATTGGGCTTCTTTTGGTACACCTGCAATAAATAAAATGTCAATTAATACAAACATACATAAAATGATCAACCAATGTCTAGGTCAATTTAACACCATCTTTTACCACAATGTGGTGTCACCAGAAATATATGTTAATTTATTTACGAGGCTAAAATGTACTGATATTCGTTGTGTTTGCTGACTGAATGAATCACTTCCCCACCAATAATAATTATGGAACAATCCACTGGATTATTAAGCCATTGAAATTGCACACACAGATGAACAAACAATTAATGAAACAAAACGACAATAATTTTAATGCTTTCAATTACATTTATTTGTGTATTTATATAAAGAAGCGTTTTAAAGGCATCAACCGCTTCTTCGGGCGTCGTAAACCGTTGAGTATGTATTTTTTTTTTTTTTTTTTTGATGTGTGGAAATAAAAAGAAGTTCCTGGATGTCAAATCAGGACTGTACGACGGATGACTCATCATTTCGATATTTTGATCGGTCAGAAATTCTTTTGTTTGAGCCGATATGTGAGAACTCATATTGTTATGCTGCAGAATGATTTGTCTTTTTTTGTTCCTTTGCCGCGAATTTTTTCGAAGACTTCTTTGACAAACAAATGGTTGTGTGTCATATTCAGCATTGACATTCTTATGCTATTCTAACGCAACTTTAGTCACATGACCGCTAATGCTAAAGAAACAGGCAAACATTTGCTTTGATGTGATTTTTCCGCTAACAACTTTTGTTGAATTTGGCTCATCTTGGAAAACCAATATGGTCGATTATGACTTTGTCACGTGTTCAAATGCATAGATCCATGATTCGTCATCTGTGCACATATTATATACAAATTTAAAAACATAAATATTAAAAACAAATTTATAATGAATAGAGCCATGAAACTGAAATGCTCAATTATCGATAAAAAATAGGGAAATTGGCCTATGTATACTACATTACTTATATTATTTAGTAACATGCAAACGTAAGGAAGACTTGAGATCTAAAACTGAGATAAATAACAAATACAATAAATGTATTAACATTAATATTAACATTTAAAAAATTCAGGTAATAAAGAAGCATAAACCAAAGGTTTCTGCTATAAAAAGGGGGATTGATAAAAAAAGATTAATGAGTTAAATTATTGACGAAATAAATTCACTACCATTAGAAGGCAAAAAAAAAAAAAACAATTATCTTAGTTCAAGCGTAATAAACCTTAACAATTCTAATAAAATATCTGCTTTAACCACAATACCAATCTTATCAGAAATAAAAATTATCATCGAGCAACTGAAATATTCAAATTCAACAGGACCAGACGAAATTAGTGGATCCAAAAAAACTGTGACAAATAACTTATGTGATATAATAAATATACTTCTTTCAACAATGGAATAGTACCTGAAAAAATTAAAATATCAAAAGTAATACCACAATCATCTTCAAAAAAAATGGTGACAAGCAAAATCCAAACAATTATAAATCAAAATAAAAATGTTCCTGTGCTATACTCAGTTGACCCAAAAAACTCTAGCTTTAATTTATTAAGGTAGATAGTAGAACCGATTATTGTCAAATTATATTGTAATAAATAATAATGTAAAGGATACTACGACTACTTTTGCATAAATGCTCACATGTACTGAACAGCTCGATCTACACATCAATTTTTCAAAAACGAAACTAATGAACAAACGGTAAGACGATGGCATGTACTTAAACTGATTAATAACAACAAATGTTGCTATGATACATATAGCAAATCGAATAACAAAATACAATATGAATTAAGAAAATAAATAAAATAATATCACGAAAAACGTGTAATCTTATCTGCTGATAGATAACATATCTTATCAGAAGTAAACTCGCAGGTATCATTTAATAATCACTTATCTTATAAATTGTTTCATTTTAGTCAATCATTTCTATCTAAGAACACTACGTACTACAATAGTAATATGTTTACATATAATTAAAAAAAAAAAAAAAAACCATAACAATATTTTAATTGGGTAATACACTGGTTTCTTTGTCCACAACATAAATGCAACAGAATTAAACTAACCCAATGTTAATAATAATAAAATGTATATGTATATTCTATTTACCATTTGATAAATTACTTGAATTAATTGTTTCTTTATCACCACCACCACCAGTACTACCATTTTCGTTACAAATTGCAGGTAATCCACCACCAACACCACCATTATCACAATTGCCACCGCCAAAATTTGTACTTGGTTTCAAAACTGTATATTTGCTTTTTAGTGGATCAAGAACGGTTGACGAAATATTTGTAACTTCTTCATAATCAATGGTGAAACATGTTGCACGTTTTGCAGACGCAATTATCTGATTTTGTAAATTCTTTTCACCATTTGAATGATTTGTTATTGCCAATGAATTACGTAAAGCCAAACTGACATCATTATTTGTAGCTATCAAAATTGGCATATTGAACAATTACCGGTCATTAACTTATTTTCAATTATTATAAAACTTCTTCAATCAAACGTGCTGTGCGTGTGTGTTATCGTGTTCTTTTCCTTGTCAATTCTCGTGGTTAATTTTGTATTTTCTAGACAAAAAAAAAATTTTTTTTTTAATTACTTTTTCTTAATTCTATTAATTGTGTTATGAATATCTACCGCTTATTTTATGCACTTGTGGGTTGTGTATATGAAGAATGGAAGAACTGTTGTTAATTGTATTGTTGCTTCTTCTTGTTGTTGTTGTTGTTTTTTTTTTTTTAGTGACTTACCTACTACAGTTACAGCTTCGTTTTGTAATTATATTTAATCTCTGTGCATATATAAATTTAGTACATCATGAAAAATTAATCCGATATTACAAAATTATCCTTTATTGTTGTATAAATCGATCTTCCTCCTCTTATATTCATTTAGTAAAATTGTTTACAAAAAGCACTATAGAGGTGTTTAGTCAACAAACAGAATGAAAGATAAAAAAAAAAAAAAAATAAAACAAATTTTTCTTTTTTGTTGCTTGATTTTTTTTTTCTCTTCGGTCACTTAAAAATTATGTGAACGTAAAAGTACACATACATCTATCAATTTTTTTTTTATAACTTTTGTTATTAAAATACAATCAGCAGAAAAGTTTTAGTAAAACATTTTTACGATTTTAAAATATATTCACTTTATAAATTAATTGATTGAATTATTTATGGGATAAATAAAACAAAATTTATTCTTTTTTATTGTACAAATACAAAATGAAATGGAAAAAAAAAAATTTTACCCATAAAAATACACGAACGCGTTATAATGAATGAGTGAGGTTATTTTTTTTTTTTTGGTGGTGTCATATAAGAATTGATTTCAATATTTTCTCTTTAAAGCTTTGTGCTGCCGTCTATGAGATTTTTTTTTTCTTTTAAAATTGAATTTTTTCGGAGAATTTTACTACAAAAGAAACGTACTTCATGTAGAAGCTTGGAAAATTTCTTGTTGGAAAATATGTTTTATTTTTAATAATTAAATAGTGATTAATTTAGAATTTAATTATAAAAATATAAAATAAATGTTTGCCAATGTATAGGGAATAAACTTATGTAATAATTCGTTTTGAATTATTGTTTTTCGATAAAAATTATGATTAAAAAAGGTTTTTTTTTTTGTTGTTGAGAAATAGTCGCGTGAAAAAAGTACGGTTAACAGAAAAAAAATTATCTTCAATGATGCCAATATGATTTAGGTATACTTTTTTGTTGTTTCATTAATTATTTAAATAAAATTTGTTTTAGTTAGGTGTTTTATAGTTAATTAGTAATATTATAATTTAATTATATATTTATGTTCGGTGCACGTAATTTTCAACATTTTGGTTGACCTTGGAAATCAAACTTTTTTTTTTTTTTTTTTATTGCTATTCTAATGTATAACAGCAAAAAATATAATGTATAATTAAATACTTTCTATAATTCATTCAAGTTACTTATTCCGGTTCTACAGTCTTCAGTTTTTTTTCTTTTTATTATACGTTATCTTAGATTGTGCAAATGTACGTTTATGAATCCAATCGGTTCAAAAGCGTATTCATGTCAATTGTACAGATCGTTCACTGGATAAGTGTTTAGATTATTCTTTTTTACGTCAAAAATAGTCCCTACATGTACAGTGTCGATGAAAATATGTATTTATTTGCCTAATAACATATCCTTATGTCAAGTCACGCTTTAAACACGTTCGTGTTTGGTCTAAAAATATATCCTTTTGCGTTTTTAGACCATTATATTTTCAGTCATTTTCACAGTCTTGAAAGTTGCCGCTTTTTAGGACAACAGAATATTACTTCCACTTCATTGAGAGTTGTTTGTAATAAGAAAGTGTTTTGGCAAATGCTTTTTTTTTGGTTTCGAAACAGTTTTCAATTATATGCTTCCTCAATTCATGACGGCGAACTGTACCAATTTACAGTAAATGAATCCAACCTTGTATTTTATAGACCGGTATCAGTAATGAACAGTTTTAATTGTTCACATAAGAAATGTGTGTCGGAGGGAGTATTATTTATCGTTCCTGACCCAATTTTATATTTATTCGTCACTTTTTCTATTGTCCATAACTTACTTAAGATTCACAACTACAACGATTTTATTGCCATGTAGTCTGTTATCTTGATTTCTGGGTAAGTTAAGACTTATTTACGTTTTTCGTGCCAGTTCCGAATAACAAATTGCATAGAAAAGTAGAATATTATTTGAGACTGCTTCTTATTTGGACAACAATACTCAATTTTTCGTTTACTCTCTATGGCCGGTCATTTAACAATAGATTATATGTACAGATTTTTTGCTGTCATTCTTTATTTTTATACTGAATTTTAGATCTTCGATTCAACTCTACGCGTTCACTCTATTATATTCTTAAATTAGATTATTTGAGTTCATAGCAGCATTAAAATGCTGAATATTTGTTAGTTTTCGTTCTTTAATTTTCTATAATGAATTGTCATAGTTATGATTTTATTCTATTTGTTTGACATGATTTTTTCACTGTCGTACAAATACTATAGCTTTCTAATTTAAATACAAGCATCTTAATAATTTCATTATTATGAACTTTCCATTTGATTTTTCTAATAGGTTGTATCCATATAAAACTTGGAACAGATTACCACTCAAAATGAAAATGGGTTCTTGGCATCATAAAGCAAAACATTTCTTAAAGAATTGCCCTATCTGTAAATATACAAAGGTTCTTACTGGGTCTTAAATGATCTTATGGGAATTTCATTCATTCAACACGCTCCTTTGAAATCATCTCGTTGAATGTCATAGGTACGCTGCTGTTAATATCAAAGTGTACATTTAATTTAACAGATTTTTTTTTTACATCTCTTATTTCTTCAGTATATAAATAATTCACGAGTACCAGTACGATACATTCTTCTCAATGTTTAAATAAGAGGCCGCAACAAAGATCATAATGAATACTTTGCTTGAAAATATGGAATACTTTTTTAATGATGATTTATTCTCAATTTCTAATTGATTTCTTCTTGCATTCTCATGAAAATAAATGCAATACAAAAAATTATAGTTCTATATATTTGTTGTCGCCCAACGTTTTTGAATTTCTGGCCGCACGTCAATTTAAAGCTATTAAGTAATTATGCAGGTGAAATGAAAATTTGTGTCGCTGTATGTAATGTTCTAATCAAATTATGTTCACAAATTGATTTAATTCTTCAATATGATCCGCACTTGGAAGTTAGTTTGGGTCAATAAACATTAAAAATTATCAATCAGTATTTAGTGTGAGGGGTGATACTCTAAATATTGACTGATAATGTGTGAAGATTTTGAAATTTGTGACTGATTTGACTGAATATATGTTTAAAATTTTCTCTACAGTAGTAATATAGTACTCGTACAATTCAACTGACTAAAACAGCACACTCTGAACAAATAGAATTTATTTTGAGTTTAAAGAAAACGCCGAAAACAAAATTATTTTGAGAATCATACTACCATCCCGAACCAGATGATCAAGATTTTGGAAATATATAAATCTATGGTTTATCGGATTTAATATATTTAATTGATCTTTTAATATAAAGCCAAAACGCTACAATTTTAGTTACTTATACTAAATACACTTATAATAGCTCGGTGTAAATGTAAGTGATAGATGTAGTGTCTGTATTTTTTTTTCACAGCCCGTTGATACATGTGATCGAAACAGAAATGTTTACGTTAAATTACATTGAAAAAGCTTGATGTAAGTAATCAAGGAATTTTAAATATTTATTAATTCGATTTGCCTGATCGGTTTTTTTTTGGTATATTTCTTTTTTTGTCTGTCATAATTTACAAATTTCTTCAAGTCCCTCAACATGTGCAATATAATATGTTGATCACTGACAATATTAAGCTTCCATATAAGTAAAACCGTAAATAGAATTCAATAAATGTGTACTAGTTATGTTTTGTATTAAATGCCTAAGTATTTGTGAAGTATTTCCATATCAAATGAACTGATTAAGTGATATACGTGATATAAGTCTTGTACGCATACAAATAATGGTGAATATGAAGTTGCTAATTTTGAGATGATCATATTTGCTTGAAATAATTTTGATTTTCTTTAATCAATTCTGATTTTGCTCAGGCAACTAATTCTAATTTTATATATAAATTGATTTATTGATTTCCGATGGCATTATTCAATTAACTCACACATTTTTATTATAAATTTTTATTTTTAATTTTATATTTTATATTTAACTTAAAAGAAATGCTGCAATTCTGACTTTGTTTTTTGTTTTGTTTTAGGTATGCTGTTGAAAAACATAACATTCAAGAAGAAATTCTCACATTGAAAGACTTTAAAATGCTAGAAATTATGATAAACAAGACAAGTTAAAGTACAGGGTAAGTTTTTTTTTTTTAAATATTTTATTTATTACATAAGTTTTGACAAAGTTAATGTGTTTTTTTTATAAGAATATATATTTTACCTTTCCTTAACTAGAACCGTTTGTAGCAACTGTTCTGGATGATAAAAAGGGAAATTGGATTTTTTTTTTGCATTTCTAAATATAATACATACTATGAATTTTTCATTGGCCTACCTTTTTTTCTATTTGTTTGTTCATTCACCGCCTGATCATTTATAAATAAGTGAGCCAAATAATATGTCCGCCTGCGTCCGTATATTGATCTGTTTGTGTGTCAATTAATCAGTTCATTTGTCCGCATATTAATCTCGAATTTGGTCGATTTCAAAGAATTTTCATTGCCAAAAATAAATGTGCACCACTCAGCCAAATTAGTTAGTAATGGTTTGTACTATTTACTGCAATTAATATTTAACACTAAAGTAGTGCATGCTTTACAAAAACAACAAAACGGATAATATGCTGTAGAAGATTTTACCATTTAGTATCAAACGTGACATTTACTACACAGCATTTGTATTTTTTATCTGATCAAGTGTGCTTCGCCTCTCCAGTTTTACATTCAATTATGTGCTAAAATTATTCAATTTTACTCATTGCTGGATGACACTTTAATTGGCTAGACCTTTGACAATATTATATATTACAAGACTGGGTCCAAAGAATTGTTGTAAATATGATGTCATACATAGGCTTGCACTTCACATTTAATTAATATTATTAAATGAATAAATTCAAAAATCAATTCAATTTAAATATTATGATTGATTCATTTATTTAACATTATACATATTTCAATTTATAATAGTATTTATTACTGCTAGTAATTTATAATTACAATTCTATACATAAATTCTCTAAATTGATAATAAAAAAAGATAAAATTCATAAAATATTTTATTTTTGTTAAATTCAATAAAAAATAAATGTAGGACATTTGACGTTATTTTTTAAATTTATAAATAGTTACGTTATTTTTAATTTATAGAAATTCATAAACAATATATTTATGAAGGTACTCCTTAAAACAATTAAATTTATTGAATCTTATACGTAAGAAGGTCACTGTACTTAGACGTACAAATACAAATATATTGATAGTTTTTCAAACGGTGTAAATCAAATTGTCTTACCGAGAGTACAAAAATGTCGATTTTTAGAAGCAAATAAGGTTATCAGTTTTGTTCCTAGAATGTTATTGCAGTTCCGCTGTTTTTCTACTTTGTGTATGTGTAAAGTATTTCTCAAAAATTATGTTTGCAATTTTTAAGATGTAAATTTTTAGTTTTTTTTTTTTTATTAATATATAAAATATTATGTTTGAAAAGCATTACAAATATGATAGTATTCTCGAAAATATTTTGGTATAGAGTTTTGTTTGTAATTGTATAATGCAAATACGTTTTAAAATAGTCTTTATTTAAGGTACTTATGTACATTCCTTGATATATTCATTATTAGTTGTGTCTAACAATGTTATTTAATTTACATAATCTAATAAAATAAAAACATTTTCTCGTTTCTTTTATAGCTTATGTGTTTCTGAACAAAACAGTATGTATATTGGTTACAGATTTTTACATTTATTAACAATTATCCTATTTATCTTTGACATATTTTAAATATTTGATATCGCATCAATATCATAAGTTGACATTACGCCACATTAAGATTTTAAATCGATCACATCATTACTAGTGTCAAGCATCAGTTGCCTATTGTTTTCATCATTCAATTTTTTAAAGCTCTTTTAGACACAAATTGAGTATCCTTTTATTTTAGAATATTAGATGGTGAATATAAAGTACCAAATGCAATAAATGTCATCATCTATACTGTAGCATATACTATTTTTGTTTTGTAAGGCAAGTGTTAATATTCGTTTCGTTCAATTAGAAAGCTATTAATTGCATTCAGATTTTAAAAGCGGAAGAAAAACGTATGATGCTAAAAATTATGCACATTTTGAATACAATTGATTTAGTGAGGGTGCGGTGATGATGATGATGATGATGGTCATGATGAACGTATGTGATACATATATCTAAAATCCGAATTTTGGTTGTCTAATATTGAAAATAAAAAACACGGAAAACGAAAATCTACGTCCTGTCTTTATATACATGAGAATTTTTCTACTACTTTTTGACTTTAATGCTAGCAACCACATTCTTCGATAAGCAAACACATTGACATGTGTTTAACTATAATCGGATTTAAATAACTTGTAATCTAAAGTGTACTTTACGTTCGTTTGTTTGAAAATTGTGCTTTAATTCTCAATCAGTCGTAATTACTTGATTTAATTCTACTTTATGTTTTTTGTGTTAAATATCAACCACAATAGAAAATATGCTATCAATTATAGTTGACTTGGTTCTTAATTTAAATAATTCAGTATATTATACATTTTTTTGTTGTATACTTCATGTTTAACCTGTAACCATACACGGTCCGGAATTGACATATATTGTCATTGAATTTTCAATAATATTACATCATTCGGTTCTTGGTAAATTCATTGAAGACACAATAAGCTAAATTTTATAATAATGAAATTTTTTCTTTGATTTGTACAATTTTTTGACAATATGTAAATTTCTTTCCTTATTTAATATTTTTTATTTATTTATTTTGTTTTTAAATAAATTATACATTTGTTTTTTTAGCTTAAAAATATGATTATTTTTTGTTTTGTTTCTGTGTATATTAAAAATGAGATGTAATTAAGCTCGACTTGGACAGACAGTGTATATATGTGTATATATATGGAATATGATAATTAGTTTTTTATAATTAAAATAAGAGAACCCAAATATGTTTTATATAAGAAAATATAGTTTATAAAAAGGATATATGAAAGTGATCGATCACCTGTATAAATAATAAATGCGGATATATACTATTTACATTCAATATTCCTAATCTATATAACACATACTGTACTATATTATCTTGAAATTTTGCAATTAAAATATGTATTCAGCCCGGATATGATGCAAGCTTCTTTTTTTTTGTCAAGACTTGCAGAGACACTGTGTGAAAGTAAAGTTTGGTTAATTTATGTATGAGTCAGTCGCGAAATTGTTAACAATTTTGCATTTTTTCCCATACTGATTATTGACGATACCATCTTGTAGTTTTATTTGATTCACCAACTCTTATTCTGATTATTTTACTTTGAAATTGTTGCGTAAAATTTACAAAGGAATGAAATATATATGGTTAATCTTCAAACTAAAATACTCTACTATTATTGGTTTAAAGATCATCTAATAAATACTTCATGTCTGATCCATATCTATGTTCGGAATAATACAGCGTTCAGTTGCTGTTATCCTAATATATAACTAAACGTCAGCTCAACTTAACTATTCTTCACTTAGGAGACCGAAGCGGTTACAAACTTTCTACGTTAATACACAGTTGCATTAGATTTTTCGACGACGTATATATACATTTATGTATAAGTTTAGCAAAATTTTTTTTAAAAAAAAACCTTAATTATATACATCATTTATACATACGATATACATAATAAATATGGTACATTTAGTAGCATAATTTTATGTTTTTAAATATATTTGATAAAAAATGCGTTTAAAAAGAAAATCATAAATTTTCACAATTTTTACTTTTAAAAAGTCGATATTTTTTATATTTTCAAGAAGGCAAGACGCTGTTTAATATTATTAAAATATTTTAAATTAAGTTTATAACTTTTAATATTATTACAAATACATTTTACGAAATTTGATAGTCTTGTTAGTTGATTTGATAATTTTTCTTTTTTTAGTAGTTATTTTTATTTAAAGGTATTTTAGTAGATACATTATTTAAATAATTGATTGACTTTTTATATGTGTATTTATATATATATATATATTTCATCTTAATTAAAATTCTAAATCATATAAATTTGTCTAAAAAAATATTCTCTGATTATGAGGCTACACGAGCTTTTTGTTTCCGTACAAATTCCATAGCTAGTTTGTCACCAATACGTGATTCTAAAATTTGTAATATTGGATGATCTGAAAATAAAATTTTATTTATAGTAATTAGGTTTCAATTTAACCCCATATGATCATTCTCGGAATTATCTTTATTATGTCAGCATATACGCTGATCGAGAAAACTTATTTTATGGTCGTTAAATGACATAATCGCGCACAAATTTAGTCGTCGAAAAAAAAAAATCACTGTAGATATTTTTAGTAAATATTTTATGCTATGTGTTTCTTATATAACATTCGATCAATCTATCAATTTCTTAAATCTGTTGTTCCATTAAGTAACCAATAAGTAGGCGCAAAAGAACATCAATTTAAGGGTTAACAAATTAAAATACCACAATACCAATTGCGCCTAGTTCTGGATTTTCTATAAAACCTGTATATATTCGTTCTAGAACTATATTTTTAGAATTCTCAAAAAATTTAGATGTTAATGTGGAGTAGAAGCATTCACGCGTTTGGCGAGGCTACTGTCCTTGCATTAGATATATTTAAGGCATTTGATCAGATATGGCATCGTGCATTACTTTGTTAACTCGTTTCCTGCAGTATTTACTAAAATTTAAGAGTATGGATATCTGATTTTTTGAAGTGGCGCTCAATGCGGGTCACACTGGATGGTGTGACTACCGACGTTTTCCCATTTGAGGCATTTGTGCGTTAGTGTTCTATTATGTCTTCTACTCATTTTCTGATTTTTAATAATGCATGGAACCTTCTTCCTACAGAAGTGTTTCGTGAACTTTACTGCCTCTTGAAATTTAAAACATGCAAGCACGGTTCTTTTCATAACTCTACTCTTCCTATTAGCCGGATAAAATATAATTAGAGTTCATTTGTGCATGAGCATTAAAGGGTAACCAATCCCTGAAAAATGGCTTCTTTATATAAAAAAAATTGGTTTAATGTTTGGGAAAAGATATACAGAGAATGTTTATTTAAAGCATTTGCGTTATAAATGTAGTTTAACTTCATGTATGATCTAAATCTAACATTTACTACTTCGGAAAAAATTCATCATCTGAACATTTACGCCTCAAGGGCGCATAGAGGGTGGCATTACGATGTTAATTTGTCGTTTCAAATAGGCATGCTACATCAAATGTAAACTCCAATAAGTATAATAATTAAAATTTGCCAACTGGTATATATAGAATCAGTCATAATTATCCAGTTATACATTTGAATATTTCAATAGAATGGTGCATAAATCCCCAGACATCGCGTGGAGGTAAAGATTATTTGTATAGCCCCGATGATAGTCGGCTACTCTACTTGTCACACTTCATACTGCCCCCTTATTGTCTTAAACTCAATTAATTAATAAACCATAAATCAAATTTAATTACTTTTATCATTTTGTTGCATTAGATATAAATCAACTTGTTTTAAACCATGAAAATTTTCCACACTCGTACTAAAATCTGCAACACCGGGTATATTTCCTAAGGCTAAAAATGCTTCACCTGCAAAATCATTAGCAGTTAATACATCGTGATCCATTACTGTGAAACAAATCATTGCACTTTCTGATTGACATTGTTCTAAATTAACCGAAAATTCAAAACATTCATCAAAATTGGGATTTAATGTTTTCTACAAAAAAAAAAAAAATGAAAAAATGCATTATAAATTTCGAAAATACAGAGGAAAAAAATATAATTTTGTTAAACCTTATGAACATTCGTTTGCTGTTCAGCACAATGATAGAATATCCTCCTTGGAAGTAATTCAACAATGACAAATGGATCGCTAAATCCATTTGGATCTAATGGTATAATATCTCTGGCATGTAACACCTCAACACATAACGAATCATGATTGAAATAAGCACGTACAGCCAATATTCCATATGGACCCGGTGCTATTACCATTGTTTGTTCTTGCAAGCGTTGTATATAAAATAAATCCATAAGTTGTTCGGTATCTTTTTTATGATATTGTAAACGTTGTTCGACACGCCAATATGTTTCATTGTGTAACGATTCAATTGACAAACCTAATCCTTCTGCATTTATAAATTCTACAAGTAATTGAAGTGCTTCATGTAATCTATCATGAAAATTTATGGGCCGTTCATTATCACCGCCCGTGTCCATTTGTCGTGACAATTCATTTAAAACTGTTGACCATATTAATGTTAACGAACGATTAAAATTCTTTGTTAACATTGCACTATTTAAAGCTGATAAATGTACATCTAAATATTCTAATAATGGTACAATGGCTTGATTTGTTGGCAGAGAATCCGGTGACCATGCCAAATGAAATACAACTTTTTGTAATGGTATTTGCATTGATGGTGCCAATTTACTTAGTATTCGTTCGGCACGTATTTCTAATTGTGTTAAACTTGATTCAAGCACAGCTTCGGCTGAATCATGTGAATTGTGACCTTCTGAACGAAATTCGGCTAATGCACGTCGAACATATTCAATATTATTTACAGTTACACACATTTCATCTGACGTCCTAAATGGTCCCTGTTGTTCATAATAACCACCATCGGCTAACGATTGATGTATTAAATCGCTGTAATGCATTGCCGCTGAACATGCAACCTCAATTATTTGTGATTCAAATTTTGTACCCGAATTTGGATCTGGCCAAAATAATAAATGCCAAAATTCACGTAATTGATAGAAACATGATGCAACATCTGGAAAATTTAAATGAATAAACATAAAGTGTATATAGATATTTGCATCGACGAATATTAGTTGCGTTGATCTGCAGAAAAACACTAATTTTGGTAAATAAATACTTACCAATAGAAGATGTACTATGTTTAACAATACGTTCACCCTCACAAATTTTATCTAATGCAATTGCGGCTCGTACTCGTTGTAACGCCCGTATTTTACTAACCATTATCCATCGTTGCACAATTGATTCAAACCATTCATGATAATTTTGTAGTGCTAATGGTTTTTCAGGTGGTTGAGGCATTATCGATAAGTGTTGTCTCATTGTCGAAAATTCCTATATTAACAAGTATATATACAATTATTGAAAATTCTAGCAACTTGTATAAATTGATAATTTTTTTTTTGTCCTTATTACTTGTAAAACTAAATACAATTCAAATGGTCGTACATCTGCCGGCTCTTTATCACCTTCTAAAACTGCTAATTGACATAAAGATGTACCGGGTACTTGTCCTGTTTCCATTCGTGAGGAAACTTCTTCGGCAAGCTATATGTTTTTTTTTTTTTTTTTTTATTGTTTAAATATATTTAAATATAAGAAAGTCGATTAATAAAATATTTAAGAAAAAATAATACTATTTAAATTACAATTGCATCAAATTGTTTATAAATTACACTAAAATATTGGATTCCATTTGTTCTATTTTGTATAATACGAGTATGTGTAATTAAAGCATTCCCAAAAATGAAAAACAGAAAAAAATTATAATTAGCATATGTTTTAAAACATTTTAAAATAATATTAATGAGCACTTACGTATCAAAAAGTGAATGATAATATGTTAATCCTAATTGTAAATTTGCTATAAGTGTTGTTGTAAAATAGACCATTGGATTTGGTGCTCGTTGTGATTCTCTTAAAAAATATTGTGCCCATTGTACTGAACCCTTACGTAATGCACCAACAATTTCACCTCGTATACCTTTATTAAATGGACACACTTGACGAAATGCCTTCATTGAACTAAGTAATCCTAAACATCTTAATAAATATTCTAAACGTATTAATGATGGTGGATGTAATGCTGGAAAAATTTCACGATGTCTTCTTATTTGATTTAATGATTTATCTACAAAACTATTTATTGCTTCTGCCAACCATTGTTCTGATTCTCTTGTTATTGTTTCGTGATTCGAACTCCATCGATTCTCAACTTCAGTTAATGTACGATGTAAGAATTTCGGGTCAATTGGCGTTGCTCTATTTAATTGTACTACGGCAACAAATCTGTTAAATTATAATGTTAATAAATATAGAAAGAATATAGAGTCGATAATATTCGTATGTATTTATAATATTAGTCAATAATTTCAATAATACGATAATAAAATAGACAACCAAATATATGTACACTCGGAAGTGTTATCAACTACATGCTATGTAACTGATGAAATCGTGTATAATTGAAAGAAAACATCACAAATGGAATTCAAATGTAATAGTGTCATTACCTTGTATTTGGTCTGAAAATCGCAACCAATTATTGTTCCTGCACTGCCAGCATTTATGAATTAATAAATAGTTGTTACAATGATACTGGTAACATTGCATAACGTCATGGAGGCGATTATACTATAGAAAAACTGAATATCAGCTAGTGATTCGAGAATACAAAGAAATTCACGTTGGAGCGCAAATAAATTGGCTAAAAATCTGAACGTGATTTTCGATTATATCGCAAAAGGCAGTTCGCCTTCAATGCTCAAATCAACTGCACACAAATTTAATATTTTCGGATGATTTTTTTTTTATACTTTTCAACAATACAACGATAATTTTGAAATTAGACTTGCTTTGCCTGCCCTATGTGATAGTTTGGACAGGTACAACTGCAAATATTCGCTCTCATTTCATTTTCATCGGACAAAGTGTGTTGAAGTGAACCAGCTAATGTACCAACGAAAGATGTTAAATGATGCATTGATGCGCTCTGATAACAATGATTTCAATCGCTGAACATCGAGAATTGGCACCGTACCATACATCTCTTTTGATTCAAACAACTTTTACAGAATCACCAATATGATCTTAATTCTTACTAGTCTTTAATCCGATAGATTTCTCTATATCGTCTATTGTAGTGTGTCTATTGGAAAGAGCGAAAATACACAGAATATTATCAGTTTAAAAACAAATAAAAAGCTGACCAGTTTAAAATTGATCAAATCTCGACATATGTTTTGAAAAAATTAAATACATATCTGCAATTGTAACACCATTTCATTTTTCGAATTTCAATCAATTTGATCAACATAATTAAATAATTAAAATGATTTCTACATAATATATGAATTGTCTCACAAATAAGGACTATTAGTTCAAAATCATTGTAAGTATCCCTTAGTTTAATTAAAAAAATTCATCAACTTTTTGGAATTTCTTATATAGAATATCTGATTTGATAATATAAATGGGTCTCATTTACTTATATCTCTGATATAAAGCTGCTAATCTTTAATGTATTAATTTGAAGTAAATTATGCTCCGATAAATTTTGAAAACTTAAAAAAATAGCCCTCATTTTGCAACAAAAATATAAGGAAATCATTAAAATTTGAAATAAAATAATCCTTGAAGAAATTTCACATAAAACTTATTCAATTATTTACAGACTTTGTCTTCAATATTTTATTTAATGTGAACGAGCGATATGAACGTTTATATAGCTCATTGAAATGTTTAAGCTTTATAAAATGTATTAGCGTTTTTCCTACTCTTCCAGAACACTTTCGTACAATTGTAATTTCCTTTTCTTTTTGGGAAAATTTATATACATTTAATTAAATTTATAAAATATTTTTTTTTTTTTTTTCTTATGTACATCTTATAGGACCTTAGGGTATATTTTCTTTATGAAGTGCTATTTATTTGTTCGATTTGGGCATAATATTTTCACAACATTTATTTTATACATTTTTTTTCAATTGTCATCAACAAATGCCATACTCGTAATTGTCGTAGGTATTTATGTAAAATTTACATATTATGTCACAATCACAATGTGACGATAGAAAATGATGTGAATATTTATATTTTAATCGACTTGAATTTATATAGCAGTTGCTATATCCTATATCGTATCCCTATAATTAAACGGCATTTTACTAAATAATGTTTTGATAGGTTGCTTTTCCTCATTTGTACTGAATCTCATGACCAGTCTATTCTAGCGAAAAATGTAAATTTAACAGCCTCATTTTTAATTTTTTTTTATCCATATCAATCCATTATCAGATATTATAAGAATGCTTATTCTATGGCACTAATTAATTCTTTTGGTTTGTTTGGCTCATATTCAGATTCTACAAAATAACGATCGACCAAAAGAAATAAGATGCTATTAGCTCTGACGAATGATATTGATTATTATTCAATCCCTTCAAACTAACAAGCATGACAATTGCTATAGTGTTCTTAATCAATAACTAAAAATGTATATTTCAGGAAAAAAAAACATATTGTCAACTTACCTTGCTATTGCACATTGTAATTCAGATAAATCTCCATGTACAGCCATTTGATGTAAAATTGTTAAAGACGGTCCAGCCAAATCACCACTCCACGTCCATGATGGTTCATGTGTTGATAATTCATGTGACATAATAATGTGTTCAAGACGTTCCATTTTTCGTACCTCTAATGCATTATCCTCTTCCGATGTACCACGGTCTTCTCTTGACGATAACCATAATTTTAAATGTATTCTGCCCTGAACAGTACTTCTTTGACTACGTGCTTCCAATTTAAACCATCCTTCTAATCCAGTTGATGGAATATCCTAAATATGTTTATATGTCAGATGTGATTTTAAAAATAAATTTCATATATTTATTGTTTTCGAGAATAAAAAAAAAAAAATGTCAAAAATTATTTAATACAAACCGATATCGGTATATTAACACAACCCAAGAAATCGTCTTGTGATCCTTGACGTGCCGATTGACATACTTGTTTAAAAAATCTACCTAAACCTCTAACACCACGTACTTCATTTAATCTTGAAACAGCATCGAAAACACAACTTTCATCATCATGATCCCAAATGTCTAAATGAAAAATGTCGGTATTTACATCGTCTATGTCACTGAAATTTTAGATAAATGTTTTTTCAATTTAATGTTGATCTTTTTTTTTCTGTTTTTTTTTAATGTATTGCAAAAATTACAATTTAAATTTTTCATTCCATTTCGGACATAATGTATGCTGTTTTATTGATGTGGCACGTATAAATTTTGCTGGTACAGGTCCACCAAATGAATCACGCTGTTCACGTCTATTACAATCTTTTCTTTTGAAACTTAAACGAAAACTATGATGTTTTCTTAGTTTATCTTGATGAAATGTATCTAAATTATTATCAAAACCAATGTCAGATAGGGTTCGCGGTGTTAATGGTGGTTGTGGTGAAATTGGTGTACCGGCTGGTTGAATACCCAGCATACAATAGGGATCACTAAATCCTGTAGATTAATCAAAAGTATATATTCTTATTCATTTGTGTTAATATTTTATATCTGTACATATTAAATGGTTTATCGGAAATTACACTTTATTTATTATGTAACAGGGCAAGTAAATGAGACGAAGAAGCTGGGAAAGTTATAAATGTAATCGAGAAATTCTATACGAATGATATGATAATCATCTGAAGTTATGGTAATTTAAAATGGTGTAGTTTCTTCTACTTTGAACTTTTTTTTTTTTTTCAATGATTTTAAAATAAATTTTGAAAGTATGTACATTAAATTTCATGTAAAAAATCACTTTTCGATTCGGTTAGCATAAAAATTCGGTTTGCCACCAAAATAGACTGTATTCAGAAGTTCTTATTATTGGATATTCAAGTTTTGTGAGTTTGTAGCTGATTTTAGCGAATAAATGAATTGCAAAATGGTATTTTGTAAAAATGGTTGAAGAAACGTTATTGAACGGTGTATCTGGGCGATGAAAACCATCACAAATTGACCATTTGTAATTGCAACTGATCACACCATAATGGAAGCAGGCTATTGTTTACGCGTAGCAATTATCGCAGGACTTGCCATTTAATCATACGCAATCATTCTGTTGACTTACTGCGTATTTGTTGAAATTTTCAGAACGTAGCAAAATTTAGTAAAAATCTTACCGTGTCCGCCTCAAATACATTGGTGCATACGGTAAAATTAACCTAATTTGAAGTCTTACAAAATGTACAATATTTAAACGTCTTGTTCCAATACTGCTGCTTCATCAGAAACAATTTATTTATTGTTAAAGCAAAGGCATATATTTGAGTCACAGTAAGATTTTTACTCAATTTTGTTGCGTTCTGACGTCGATTTTTTTTGCTTTCGACTGATTTCTGGTGATGTTGTGTGTCTACACGACTTTTTTGCACATTTTTATGTATACAAAAAATGCTTGCACTTATGTACAATTGCTGGTTATCATACATTTGATTAAATACTGACCGTTGAAGTTCATTATAATCTGTAATTGATTTTAATGATAATTTGAAAAATGATTTAAACGGACTATTGGCCTTGAATTAAATATTGCAATATAATAGTAAGCCACCGGAAATGATAGTTGGTTATTTTATGAAGTTTATCGTACAGAAAATATGAACGTTACAGGAACATTGATGGATTATAAATTCAAAGTCTAATTTTAAAAAAAAACTCTAAAAACTTATTCAGTACTTAATCCTTGATTTATTATAGGACTGTATTAATATTATGCTAACACTTGTACTCTATTATACCTATAAATGGATCAAGTAATTTAAAAGGTTTCTTTTATTTTATTATTATGTAAATTTTTCTAATTTTCGTATTAAATTTTCATTTATTTTTAATGAGTGCAGGTCGTTAATGAATTTTATTATAAGTATAATTTTGAGGAAATCAGGTATATGAGATTTTTAAAATCTATAAATATTTTAATTACATGGTTTCTGAGAAATGTATACTTCGGAAGTTATTTTTAATTAAATCAAATACGACAACGTTGCAAATAATTCTCTGTAGAAAGTAGGAATTCCCACAAAATAATAAAACAAATAAATTCTGGAACAATTGTAACTGAAAAAAAATATCGAATACAGGAAAATGAAAATATTTATAACTTTAGTGTAACCTTCAACTGGTGATATAAATAATCTGTTTATTTTAAATTAAAAACTAAGGTAAATCGTGTTGCTTAAAAATTTTACTTAAAGTTAGAAAACTAAGTGGATTTTGCATCTACTTGTTTGTTACAAATATTATATTCATACTTCTCATTACGACGTTTTTGATGCACAAATAGCTGCCGCTGACATTGATTGTGCTGAAATAGATAACATTGCTCTTTAATATATGACTAATTTAGCTACTCCGACTCCGGTATTAAATTGTGAAATTGGAACGACTAAATATAATGTGTAAGTTTATGTAACATGTATGGCATGCCTCATATACGGTTAATAAATAAAACACATAAATAAAGTAGATGAATGCCAATATTTGTGCTAAATCAGATGTCAAGTTCGAAGTACAAACAATCTGAAGTTGCTTATGGTATGTGCCCGAAATTTTGAAGGTGACAACTAACATTGTAGTACAAATATAATACTTGATTCAGGTGCATATTGTAAATTTTCTGCCCAAACAAAATATGAAACGAAAATGTATGGAGACTGGCAGAGACCCATTCACACAAGAACAACGTGGCGAAGATCCGGTATTTAAACGTCTTGTACCAATACTGCTGCTTCATCAGTAACAGTTTATTTATGTTAAAGCAAACGTATTTGTATTGAAATTAACAAAATTTACTCACTCCGTTCTAAAGTTTATTTTAAATTTTTTATATAAGAATGTATTATGTAGTTTATATTTTGACGTACATTATTGAACATATTCTTGCGGTTGGCCTTTTATGATGCAGTGTACTGTTATCAGATACGGATTGGAGGTTATGATAAAAGATCAATTATTATGTGATTTTTTTTGATTATTAATGTGATTTTTTTTTTAAAAAATCCCTTTATAGCTGCCCTTGATAAGTAAAGATTGAGATGGTGATGAAATAAGTTGAACACGTGTTGTTCAGTTTGTTTTCATAAATCTTTGCTTTTGTAAATAATGTGATATGTTTATGCTATTGCCAGTTTCTGATTTACATTCTACTAACTTTATTTTTTATTATACAATAAATTTGTTCAGATGAACTAATATTTTACTTTTTGAAGATTGTATTATCAATTTTGAGTTGCAAAATAGAAGAGGCTTATTGTAAAATGTTGATGTGTGAGTGAGTTTTTTTGCAAGTTTTGAGTTGTTAGTTTACATTGTACATTGTTAATTTACATATGTACATCTAATTAACACAGAAAAATAATTACTATATTTTTATAAATATTAAAAATGTGATAACTCGAATGTTTGTGCCCTACTTATTATTCTACTGTTTCTTATATTTGATGGTATCGATGCACATGTAAGGGATGTACCAACCTTTTGATACCTCTCAAATAAAATATATGTTTTATGGTGTTATAGTGCAGGTATAGCAAATGGAATATTGAATGTGATCTTATTATTGATATTTGTCAGAGTAAAAATCACTTGTGTTTTTGCATTCAAATATAAAACAACAATTTTAAATTCACTCTGTGTAAAATTTTCTTTACATTTTGAAAACAAAATTTTGGACCTTAAATTAACTTTCATAATATTATAAAAATGATTTCAACAATCGCTGACGTAACATTGTGTGGTGCAATCAATTCATTGACTGAAAGTGATCCACAATCAAGTGCTGCTACAACTGTAACAATCAATTTAACCCCGCATGAAGAGGATGACAATTGCGAAACAAGGAATAACGATAATTCGAATGAAGAATTGCAAGCGGATGATTTAAAGTTGAAGAAATCAATGACTAAAAATGGAGG
>JANSTX010057109.1:6072-20258 GCA_027564355.1 Penthetria funebris
GGATCGGATGGAAATACGATAATGACTTTTGGCTTGCGTACTTGCTATTTTTGGAACCTGGAACGTTTGAACAATGCTTGAGGTACAAACTCGATATTATTCGATTGAGCGGATTTGATGGAAGGAAAACTGAGACGCATTGAGACAAGTCGGTGAAACGGATTTTATTAATTATGAAAAGATGGAATGGATTAGTGACGATACATGGAATATAATAATAAGTAGGAGAATGTGATGGAACAACAGAGTCTGCAGACATAATACATAATCTAGGGACGGATATAAAACAGAAATGAATACTGTCACCAATATTATTCCTGATAGTCTTGGATTGGTCTAACCGGTCGACTTGAAAATCTTGACATCGTTAACGACATTTATTGAGTCGGATATAAGAATGAAATTGGCACGACTTGTGAAATAAAAGTCACAAGTCGGTCTCAAAATTAATGGTTCAAGTATGATACTATAATGAAAATTGGTACGTCGAGAAGGTGATAGATGAAGTAGAGGTCTTCTAATTTAAGGGAAGTCTTGTAATAATTAATGGTGGTGCAGAAACAGATTTAATTACATACACTGATATTACGGTGATATTTCAAAATACGAACATGACTGGCATCCGCAGGGTGTTCGAAGACCCGGTCGTCCTAAAAAAACGTTGGCAAGGAACCGTAGATTAGGATGGAGTGAAGTGAAGGGGCTGGCCAGAGATCGTGAATAATGGCGATTGTTCATTGACATTCACCCGCGTGGAATAAAGGTCTAGATGATGATCATGAAAATATTTTTAAAATCTTATAATCGATAGTGTATATACTGTTGAATTTACTTAAATAAATCACTATATTATTTTGACTTATACAAGTATTAATTGCGGGTCATCAAATCGTAGAGCTATATATTTTTTTAAGATGAAATCAAAACAATACGGTATCAGATATGAATGTGATTTTTTTAAAAAACTAATTTCAACAATTCCATCTGGAATATTTTTTAAATTTCGATTCTGAAACACCAATTTTTGTTCACTCTTCCATATAAATCAGCACTTATTTATTTCACTAATTACAGGAATATTTTTTAATTTATTGTTGTTCAGTGTTTGTGGTTAATTGGAGGAAACCAGTGATTTAACATAAACCTAGAGAAAGAAATCGAATGGAGTTATATTCGCATGATCTTCGTGACCAGTACACATCGACTTTTCTTGAGATTAGACACGACCATTGAAATTTTTTTTCAATAAATTTATTGTGTCACGAAATGTATAGCATGTTATAACATCTTGTTGAAACTACAGATGGTTCAGTTCGAAATCACCTAATTCTTGGTAGATGAAATCAGTAATCATGATTCTGTGACAATTTCTATTGAAATTTTTGTCCAATGGTACAATTACACATCTAGACGATGAACCACTCCTAACGGTTAATTTTTGTAAATATAAAGGTGTCTTATGAACAGTCTGTGGGTTTTCTGCATTCAAAATTCATCAATTTTTCTTATTTACATTTAACTAAAATTGAGCATTATCATTGAAGATGATTTTTCCATGAAATAATGGATCAGTTTTAATTTGCTCTTAACACCGATTTCTACGCACTAAATGATTATTTGGATTAAGTTCTTGGATCACACAGCATAAATGCTGTAGCTCTGTAGGATAGTGGTGATATGTAGAAAACAATGAAAACGCAGGCCAGAAATCGTGGTCAATAGCTGTTGTACATTGATGTCCTGAGCTCTCGTGTGGAGTGGAGATTGATATATATATATATATATATCAAAAATAGTAAAAGTTTTTTAAAACTATAACAAATTAAAGAATTTGCCTATATTATAAATGCCACAACGTTTGCAAAATAATAATTATTTCTTGTATTCAAATAACAATATAAAAGATGGTATGGAACATACGTTTGTATCATTAAATAGACACAAAATAAAATATAGAAAACAATTTAATTTTTTTTTTAAAAGTAGTATGTGATATTTACTGTGAATACAAATTCACAGTGAATATCCATAATGCTTACGAATATTTTGTATGTGTATATGATGACCCCAATGAACATCCAACAATCATACAACAGACAGTACAAGAATATCCATGACAATTTAATTATTTGTGCAGCGATGATAAACTATAAGTGACCCAAATCTCATTAATTTCGGTGCAAATTAATATGCAAATTTGTACATAAATTTTAAATAAAACTAAAACCAAAATTATTATCTTTGAATGTTAAATATTAACATTAGCATATTTTGGAATGCACAACAACTAATTTCTTGTGATTTTGTATATCTTCTGTTATACGAAGCGTACGATTCTCGTTCAATTTGAAAAAAAAAAAAAACAAAAACATCTCTAATTTAAATTCGTGCATCGCAGGAGTTGTTTTTTATTTTTTCTGCATTTATTTTACTTTTTCGAATACATTTCAGAATTTTCAATTTATTTTATGTCTGTGAAATAAATGTAATTCAGATATTATCTCAACCATCGAAGCATTTACTTTTGCTACCATTAAAATGTAGGTTAACTCTTAATTTCAAATACATAAAAGAAAAGTATAATTTTTAAGGTTAGTAAAAAGTGTAGTAAATACTGACAATAAATGAATGGTAAACAAATTACGTGAATAAAGAGAGAGTGCTTATATGATGTTGTGGTCAGCAATTCAATTATTATATATTACTATCGAGTTTTTCAAACCCATCAACTGTATATTCTTTTACTGCACATTAGAATATAGTGCAAATTTCCGGTATCACATTGCAAATTGCTACTCTTGTATGCCATCTGTTATTTATGCTGTTGTTATCTTTATACAGAGAATACCACTGATCACGATTGCCGGTCATCACCAGCTAGTGACTGTATTTCACTATAGTGCCAAGAAACATATAATGTGTCGTCGGCAATTTAAGGATCTTTAAATCGATTGGTTAGACCTCATCATATAATTCGTTGTTCACTGACACAATTCAAACTAACAATGGTACGAATAAAAGTGATGACTTTATATAACTGCTGCATGTACACAAATAATGTGACGTAAACTTTAACTACATTGCACCTTTTTGCATTTCGATAGCGGATTTAATTTCATCTACACTTATAGCAGAATTTTGTCATCTATGTGCAGCTGCTAATTTCTTAACTGTACATACTCTAATCAATCTGAATGACGGACATATTCAGCAACTCGTATAAGAACTTTGTCGACCAATCTGTCTCTCTATTTGCTGCACTTAATTTTCGATCTATTTACGAATAATCGTACCAAACTTCTTACATACATACGAATTAAAAAGAACAAATTTGGATAAAGTCTTAAGCGTGTGTTTACCTTAGTATGAATGGCGGTCATCTTCATTTGAGCAAGATAATAATAATAATTTCATTCAAAAATCTTTTTCAAATAATTTTTAATTGAAACGGAATATAGTAAATGTTTTATACATGTAACATGCCATAGATAACACATAACACACAATAAGTTCGTAGGATGACCAATAAAACAACAACTTTTAGGCAAAATTTGACTTTATTCATCAACATTTCGATGCCTTTATTTGTGGAACGATTCATTTTTGGTCTCAAATACCTTTCAGTTTCGGCAATCATTTCTCCATTGGAGCCAAATCTCTTTCCCTGAAGCATTCTTTTTAGCGCATCAATAACGCCATATAATATTCGCTATTAATGGTTCTTCCTTTCTCAAGGTAATCGATGAATAAAATACAGATTACAGATTGCAAAGGCCTAAATCTTATAAGCTGACATTTGCATCCTTTGCTGTCCACTCAGTTGACTGCCGATTTGACTCTGAAGTATGGTGATGGTTCATTGTTTCATCCGTTGTCACATACTAATTTTTTTTATTGCGCTGAAACAGCTCCAAACAGCACTCTGAAAATCGTCAGCGTTGTTGTTTTTGTCGGCTGTACGCATACGCGGTACCCATTTCGAACATGGCTTGCTTATGATGAAATTTTCAAGGAAAATGGTGAATACACTGCATGTTGATCTCTTCACGCTACTTCATTTTACGATCGGACAGAACCATTTTTTGGACTTTTCTATGTTTTCTGGAACCCTTCTCTAACATTTGTCTCGATGGTGCAGAGTCCGCGTAACACTTGTCAAGCCATTGCTTAGCTTCAATGGTATTTTTTCCATTAAAAAGCAATGCTTTATCAACACACGAAATTCAGATTTTTCCATTGTTTTGAATATTACAAACATAGTGTCACTGAAACAAGTGTAACTTGTGTCTCAACTAATTTACTTTTTCTTCAGCATATTAATTATCTGTCATTGAATACCGACTTGTTAGTCGCTTTTTTCTAGAAAATAAACGCCGTCGAAATATTTCTGCAACTCACACTCAAACATTTGAAATCATCGATTTGAAAATGAAATACTACTGGATATCGATTAAATTTCACTCAAAATTTAGAATCATCGCTCGTCCCCCTCCCCCAGAGTACTGAGTGCTCGAAAAAAAATGTCGCCCCACAACAAATATCCTATTAGCGATTGTTGTGTAAATGCCCCTTTTAGGGGATATTTCATCGATAAATACCCTATTAGCATTTATTGTATAAATGCCCTATTTATCCCTCAGAAGGGGTAGATAATTTTTTTTGTAGACCTTCAGCAAAATATCAATAACAGACCTTCATAGGGGGGTTCTTTACACATATTTTGCATGTTTTTTTTCTTGATTGTGAATTTAACATTTGTAATTATTGAAATTTTGTTGAAGGTCTATCAAAAAAGGACACCCCTTCTGAGTGGTGAAGAGGGCATTGCAAATAAGGTTTTTATCGTTAAAATACCCCATATCGAACCTATACAGTCACTAGTCGGGGAACGATGAGTGGTAATTCTGCATTCCATCCAAAAAAACTAAAATCGAAATGATCTTTACATTTATCGCAAGTGTTCTTCGAATTGTGTATTTTGGAATAATGTAAAAAAATACCATTAGAACGGAAGTGTGCGATGTCTTAAAAGAAGAGGACAAATAAAATGTATTCGAATGTAAAGTAATCAATACTTTGTTAAAAACGTTTGAATTAAAAGTGTGTGTTGTAGAATGTATAGATAAAAATCATGTGGTGCATATGGATAATAAATTCCATTTATCGTCTCAAATACCATGAGAATAGGAGTTTTAAAAGTGTTAAAGTATTGATAGTATATAGAATATGCATCGTAATTGTTTTTGTGCAGAAAATTTTGATCATGTTTAATCCATCTCCATAACTATTAATATTTGCGTATTGACAGATTGAGCCTCCGTAAATACCTTTAAATCGCTTCAAAAAAGTTGGTTTTCATTTTAAAAATCAACAGAATTTATCCATAGTCACTATAATTAATTAAAAACATATCAAAATTACAAAAGTTTGTGAGAAAATGATAATAATAATGATGATGATGATCATGATGATGATGATGATGATGATGATGATGCACAAATAATTGACCCACTGCGTGTATCTTTTCCATTCAAGTTTTGTAATTATTTTCTCAACTTGATAGTTCAAAAGATACCACATGATGATGTATATTTATTTTCTATTGACCCACTGGCAATAAATAACAGATGAATGAACACGAACACACCTAAAAAATTTGAAGAATGAGATAAGCACCAGGCATTTACCAGTTACATTACATTCCTCATTCTTCATTAAATATATACGAGTAATGTATAATATATAAGGTAAGAGTTTTCTTTTTAAGGTATTGCATAAATTATGAGTGGAAGAAGCAGAATAAAAAGAATCAATAAATTGTATTTCAATAGATTCATCTGTTGCATTATTAAATGCAAACAAAATAACGACCTTCATAAAAAGTTAAATCACAAGACATTAAATCGTCATCAAAAAGTTTATAATTTTAAGATGTATTGCAATACATAATTTAGCATTAGTACCATGTGTATAATGGTAACGATGCTTCTGGTATAACTGGCTAAGTGGGTACCATTAATAAATCAACCAGCAACCAACAACATCTGTTTCACAGTATTGATATTTTATTTTGTCCCAGTTTTTAGCTGCTACGAGTTGTAAAGTATTCAGGACGTAACGGGTTTACATTTGATGCGCATCATATGTACAATAAATGTATATAATACTCTTATACATATGTGTATTTTTTATATATATAATGCATATCGATGACCAGACTGCAATAGGTATTTTTTTCCAAAATACGTTTTATTATTTGCATATCGTTTCTGCATATCTCTCTATAAAATTATATCGACAGCTTCACCCTAAAATAGTTATTGGGCTCTCATTTTATAAAGTCGTACCGTCGTGTTTTAAAATATACATACAATGCATGAATCGATAGCTTCACCCTGTTTTAAAATATGCATGCAATTTGACGTAACTTATTATATGCCAGTGGAAAATATAGTGTTAAAGAGGGGGCGTATCTGCATTTTTGTGTTTTTTTTTTTACTGAAATTGTTTTTACTTTCTTCTGTAAAATTCTATTAATACCAGATACCACCTATTGAACTATGGTTCATTGATATATACTTATGTAATGTCTATATACAGCGAGTTCGTATATACACGAATTTTTAATCTTATTTATGGGTCCTCAGGTGCTCAAGGTAGAATACATCAATAAGAATGAAATGCATATTTTTGTTTTTAATGAAGCGAAAAGTGTTGTGAATGCAAGTTATAGTAAACTAATTAATGGTAAGTTTTCATTGAAGATTTTACATGTGAACACAAATGAATAATTATGATATTTTATCGATTACTCAATGTCCAATGAAAAAAGTAAAATAGGCATAAGTTGTGTGATCTTCCTCTGTTTAATATAACAAATACATTTCCCAGCTTTTTTCTAGTTTTACCTGTACAATATGTCCACTTAATAATATTATCCACTTCTTTCTTCTTCCTTCACGAGATCTACATTACATAACGTATAACATTTAGTGCCACAATATTTTCTGCTCAAATTCACTTACAATAGGTGACCTTGTGCGTTAACAAACCCCTTCGATTGTCTCTTACACAAATGTTAAACATTGATATTTCCACTGCACTTGACTTGTGAACAGCTTAAACAGTTTATATAGTTTCTGTTCGTTAAAATCGATAACTTTATGTTCAATTATGTGGAATATGAAGGTTATCCAAAATGCGCAGCCAATTAACAGTCATATTGCATAGTCTATAGGCTTATTGTGTGGCAGCAGTGATCATTCAAATCCAGAGTCCAATGATAATATAATGACATAGCGAGTATGTGGCACTGCTAAATAACCACAGCCAAAATGTCAAGTTGTCGAACATGAACGGCAATACAAATAGATCACATTAGTTCACGACAGTTAGAAGTAGGAATTGGTTTCAAATGTCATAAAGTCCGAGTCTAGTTTAACAGACTTCCTCTTACGACAATAAATTAATACCGTTAAAAGTGCTAGAAATTTAGCCTCTGATAACAGATTAGATTTACACAACGACAAATCGGCACGAACACGAACAGAACGAAAATGGAAAATGAATAAATTGAGTTTTGCTTGATCAAGAACTGTTAATGGAAAAGATACACCATAAGTTTGATTTTTGTGAAATATCTGAAAGAATGGAGAAGGCACAAATAGATACAAAGACAATATTTTCAAATATATTGTGTCAAGGATAAAGATAAACGGGCTCATTCGTATGTTGATTTACTTTTGCACAATTAATTAAAATACCAAAGTGATAGATAACTTACAGTATCTTTCAAATTGGATAAAAATGTGATGCAATTTAACGAAAAAACTTAGATGAAAATGGCACTGATAGATTTTTGTGCTAAAAATTAACTTCGAATTAACAATACCATTTTCTCACCTAAAAGACAGAAGTCTAAAATTCCAGTAGAATACAGAGTATATATAAGCTTGTTATAAACAGAATTAACTGGAACCGTTTTAGTAACGACATGGAGCGTGATTTGTATGATGGACAAACAAAAATTTGGAACTCTAATTGCTGAGATTGTTAAATAGTTCAATAAATTACTTGCACGTAAAGAGATACCCACAAATTGGAGAACTAGCACAACAATACCTGATACCATTTTTAAGTGCTATTCAGAAACCCCTCACTAAAATTATTGGCGATAAAATCATGTCAAAACTAAGATTTTCGATAAACAGAAAGGCACAGATCAACTATTGATTCGATATTCATATTATGACAATTTGTGAAGAAGTCCATTAAATACAACACACCAAATCCTTAAAATACAACCCGCATCCAACTTGACGATGGTGTAAACATTTTAGAAGACTCTAATATCCAGCAAAGCATAACTGCTCTTCACCACATACCAATATCATCTGCAATCCGTCAGGGTGATAGTTTGAGCCCAAAATTGTTCTACATGATTATGAACAGAATCATACTGGAAATCATTACTGGCATGGATTAAAGAATGGGAAATCAACTGATCAGTATCATTTTTTATGCGGACGATTCTATTCTCATTGCAGAAACTGATTTGCAACGTCTATTATTTGCATTTAAACAAGATGCTAAAAGCTTAAACATGTTGATATCAACCATGAACACAAAATCAATTGTCATATTGGCAAGGAGCCAATTAGATGCAAACTAGTCGTTGATAACATATTAATTGAGTTAGTTATGTGCTTCCGCTATTTGGGTACAGAAACAAGCAGCGATCAAGATGTTACTGCAGAAGTTCGCTATCAAACCAACAAGGCTGCATCAATATCTGGATGCCTTCATGACGTCATTTGGAGTTCACGTAACTAGACCGCAAATTTACGAATTTATAAAACATGCGTGAGACCTATTTTAACATATGTAATGGACACACGTCTAAAACTAAAAAACCTATGATGATGACAGAAATGAAGATCCGACTTACATTCACCGGTGATTCACTCAGAGATAGAATCAGAAGTGATGACATCTGAAGTGTATGTCAAATTCAAGACATAGTAAGATGGACAAGAATTGCATTATTTGAGAGACCATGTTGAAAGGATGCCATATAATTGAATCGTAAATATTGCAATAAAACAACACCCAGATAGAATACGACCTATAGGATGGCTTCTGAAGATATGGCGTGAAAGATGAATTTCCGCTTCTAGTTTTGAGATGCGGATGTCCAACTCTCTCGCCAATTGTTAGAAAAATACAGGTCTATGACCCAAAAGTAGGAGAAGGTTTTGAGTTCAGATAGTAAAGCTAAAAGGTTAATTGAGAGTTGGGTCAATCAATTCAATATCATTTGTATTTAGTACATCCCATTTATTTCTAATTGAGTCACAATCAATTTTAAATTATATTGATTACAAATTTTTAGTAACATTTGACTTTGTCAGCAAATCGGTCGATAACATTTTGACCAGTTCCTTTACTTTACTCCATCACCTACCACTGGAACAACTTGATTCTTTCAGAAAATTTTCAGTCTTCGTCCGAGTCACCTATTGACGACAATATGTATTTGTGACAAGATGTTATTGTCATTTAAGTTTCGAAACAATATAAACAGTACAAATAAACGCAGTTTGTCTTAAAGATGCACAACTTCATATTCTTAGCATCTGTTTTAGAATGCCATCAACTATGAAAAAACTTTCTAATTATTGAAAGCACTCTAATTCACATTCTTTGCCATTGACCACAATTCAATATAGACGATAAGCAATCTTAATCAGTTTCGTTTTTGCAACAGTGATCTTTAGACCGATTGGAGTGGGCTGTATTTTATAAGTCATTCAAATTTTTCCCTCATAAGAGGCAAATCAGACATATGTTGTTTTGCGAATCTGATAGCATATGGTTCATCATGTACCTTGATCATTACCAAGTTTAAGATGCGATAATTAACATAGTTGTTTTGCACCAAAAAGTACATCAAGACAAGCCCTTTAAGTTGCAAAAATTTATACATTTTTAATTGCAAAATATACTGCGGATTACATTTATCAATTTAGACGATAGTCCATAGCATTTAGCTTTATACAATTGTCAACATTATACGAATATCTTCTTGATGTTGATAAATAATATTTAAACTGCTGTTTGTCATTTAATCCACTGTTCAAAAATATTTCTTATTTTACTGATTTGAAGTGTGCAAGGTCTACGAGGCCAAGGAATCAACATGTTCCTTCCGAATACTTGATGTTAGGCTATTAGTTTATTTATAGTATTAAGCAAAGTGATGCCAAGCTAGTTTTAATACAAATACACACGTTTACAGTTAAGTTTCTTCGGTAATTTAATATTATCAACCTAAAGGTTGGAATATCATCAGACACTCACACTTTACTAACAATGAGTTATAATATTGCTGTGCAATAGCATCCAATTCCACCATTAACATTTTACAACATTTCGAGGGATATATTATCGGTGCCGGATGTTGGACTCCGATTTTGCACTTTAGACGTTGGACTGTGGATTTGATTTCACCCACGAATTGGAGCTGAATAACTAAATCTATTCATAGGGTCTATTCTAATAGGTATTTAGAATACAAAATTCATTTTTCCATACTTCTTCCCATCGTTAGTCCTAATTCACGATCGGCACTCATGTTTCAATTTTTCAATCTATTTTTACACAATTTTCAGTACTGTGAAGTATCACTCTCTGCATTCATTTTGTTCAAATCATTTTGAATATCCAATAATGAATCACATTTTGAGTTGTGCATCTAAAATTTACTTTGATGTCACATTAGAAAATGAGATTGTGTATGATTATTTTGTGTTATAAATAAATTTCAATTCGTTGCACTAATGTCATTTTTGTTGCCTAATTTTAATATAAGTATTTTATACTTTCTAGCTTTTCTATCTGAACATTCATTCACAAACTTACAGATTGCTCTGCAGTGTTGGCATGATTAATATTTTTAAAATCTGTTATGTTTATTTCGAATTATTTTTAAAATTGTGTTGTTGAGATCTTTAAAATCATTTGCTTGACATTTTGTCTTTTATGAGTAGTGTAAGTTCCTTTTTTCGTAACATCTTTTCGATTTTTTGATATTAATTGTATTTTGAATGCGAAAATTTTGTTAAGAATGAAATTAATATCATAATTAATGAAATTTTCTACAAAATTTTCACTGCAATAATTTTAGAAACCTAGTGATTGTGGCCAATTTTAGTTATTTGAAACTTGGTCCCTAAAAATACTCTTGACCGACTAAGTTATGATTTCCTTTAGCCGTTTATAGACTATTTAGCACGGATACGTCTAAATTTTCTTGTACAATTATATTGAATTATTTTTACTTTTAGTTCTCATTTGGATCATTAATGTGGTATATTTTAGAATAAAGTATGATTAAATGATATCTTTAGATTTATACTGATTTCTATAGAAATTATTGAATAAATAAATAATTTTGCAAATTTTGACCTTCTCTTAATACCCATTTTTTTTTTTTTTTGCGATGTTTATTAAAGCTTTCTTTGTCTACCTAAATGAAGATCATTATTCAATCGATAATCTACCATGATTACGGTATTGTTACAAATCACTATTATTTATAATTAATGAATTCATACAATTCAGTGTATTATATTTTTTAATTTTTTAAATAAATTTTAATGAAAATATGATTTCAATACGCATAATATGATAATTTATGGGAACATATTTGCATATACACTATAAAATCTAGTATTTATAATTTTTTTGATGTACATATTTATAAGAAGATGTTGTATAATAAAAGAAATAACAAAAAATTAGGTCATATAATGTAAGAAAAATATCGTAAAAAATTCTTATTTACAAAATGATAAAATAAAATAATCTTCTTCGTTATATTTAAATCAACAATGTTATTAAAATCAACTTTTTCTTAAGAGGTCGTTAATGTTGAAACCAAATTATTGAACATCATACTTAGATGAATGCTTTGTAATTTCCATACAGGTAATCGTCACATTTGTCTTATACTTTCCAGTATCGGAAAATAAACTTAAATAAACAATTAATTTATAATAATTTAAAATATTTAAACAAAAGGATATAAATTTATGGTAATTTTATGTTTTAACCTATTCTTAAGTAAATTTCCCTAATCATTTTGAAAATGATTTCCAGATGAATATTAACATTCAAAACGATTTACTCTTTTATTATTATTATTAACATTCATTAATAATAATAAAAATTATAGTTACAACATTCTGAAGATGTTTAACTAAACAGTTATGGCATATTATAACATTCATATAATCAATTGACCTGATATTATGTGAAAACTTAATAATATGGAATAACTTCTATATAATTTGCATGTAATTATGTTTTCAATAATATAATTAACATTATGGTGTTATGTAAGTTAAAAAAAAAAAAATGAAATGAACGACAAGTCTATTTAGTCAAGAATTTTCTTATTTATTCTTAATTGACATATGAAAAGTTTTCCGCAAGAAAATTAAATTTTTATTTATAAAAATACTGATGATGATCATTAACAGATTATTACTCTGCCAATCGTTTTTTTATTAGTACCGTATAACGCCTTAATCCATTGGAGTTTCAAATATATTAAACAAAAAAGACAACTACCGACACATGTGATCAATTTCAAAATCTAAGTTGATCAATGAACTTGAACTTTGCCTAATAATACAATATAAAATTAAATACATTTTTAATAAATAAATATTTTATATTTAAATAAAATGTTATACTCGTAAGTATATCACTCTAAAGTGTTACCGATTTCATGAAGTTATAGTTTCCAAACATGTCAATTTTCGATCATGTCAATTTTAGCAAACAGAATTGTAAAAAAAATTCAACAACATTTGAAACGGTTTCGAAAAGTAAGCACATCAAACATGTCCTACTCAAACAATGAACTTTAGTTACAGCCATTGTAAGTAACAAGACTTCAACGATCAGTGTCATCGAAATATTTTCTGTTCAGAAAATTTCCTTTAGTCTGCAATACGTAAATAAAACATTTGTGTGGTTAAAAGACAATTTCAGCAACAATTTTGACAACCGACTTGCTATGAATAAAAAAGTAATTGCTTGTGTGATAGGTTTGGGTAGCAGTTACTGATGGTTACGATGAACCAGTTAAAGTATATATTTTTTAAATATTTGTAATGATGCGATGAGAAAAGTGGTCACCTATAAAGAACATTTATGGGCTATCTGTTACACAAAATAATTTGAACAGATTAAATGCAATGAATGAGAAGCAACTTGCGAGAAGTAATTCGAAGAAAGAATAAGGAAAGAATGAAGAGAAAAATGTCGACAACATCTGAAGCAATTGGTATGATATGGAATTGGATGATTTGTTGCATCCATTGACGAAACCGTATAAAGAACTATGTTACACTTAAATATGTCATTTATTTATTTTATTATTCCAAATGCAATAATTACTACCATTATTGTATTTCAAGAATGCTTCAAATCGTATCCATCGGCTTACTGTGGGATTCCGCATAAGCGTTATGGTGGAATTGAAAAGAAACAATATATCCATGACATGTTACTGTTTTTTGTTTTTCTTTCAAGAATATGTAAATCTGTTAAAAATTTAAGTAACATATTCAACTATTTGAATTACATAATTTTCTAGTCGAACATGTTTTTTAGTATGTTGCTTTAAAGATTACCAATTGTCCATCTAGTTGATACTACAATACAAGTACAAGAGCATATACCGTACGTTGTTTTGGAATTTGGTATTATTCAGTTAGAAGATCTTAATTTGGTTAATTTCAATAACTTTATATGTTTCATAGAAATTATAAGAAAAAAAAAGGCATTTTCTTTTTATTAATTTAATTGCTTAATATTTACATAACTGCATAAATATTAATATAGAAGTATATTTCAATAGTAACATATTTAAAGTTAGTTAATAATAGTATTGTTATTTTTTGAATGTAAATTCTATGTAATTTAGTAAATTTTCAAATTATTGATGAACTAAAATCGATCATTTAACATTTTGCCACTTATTTGTACATATTTATTTTGTATGAAAATCTGTGTAAAGACATTTCGTATTTAAACCAATGATTTGAACCTATGTCTAAACAAAGGGATGCACTGCCATAGGTCATCATAGAATTATACAAATCTTTAATTCTCAT
>JANSTX010057120.1:0-24884 GCA_027564355.1 Penthetria funebris
ATAACATTCACTAATTTAAGCGAAAATTCTAGGTACGAGATATCAACTATTTTGCAATTCTATTTAATGAATATTTACATATTATGTTGTGATCCGTTAAACAATTTCCAGGACATCCAATAATTGGCAACCAATTATACGTTTCTCTTGTGTTTTGTTTCAGTTGAGTTGAAATGATATTTAACATACGAGATCATGTGATGGTATGTGTATCCGGCTGCAACATATCTTTCTCTACTACTCCTGTGTAACGAATATGCAAATGGAATAAATTTAATATAGTTGTTAATTACAGGGCTGGCAAATGACCAACAAATCTTAGCGGATTTTTGAAAAACTATGTATTTTTGAATTGAAAGTCGAATTAATATTAAGCATTTGCGCTCACGTTATTGTATGTGTCTCAGATAGGGACATCGCTTTCCTGTATAATGAAAATGCCTGGCAAATTTTTGGTATGGTGAATATTGTGGCGATCACCGTAAATTTCAAAAATTTCAAATTCCTTCGGATGTGATTTCTTCATTATCGCTCAAAAAAGAAACTGGTATAATAATAACTAATTTAGTGGTTTATTATCGACTTGTGTTGCGAATACAAATGTGTTTCATGAAAGTGAAATGACAGACAAATTAATACTAATTATCGTGGTGGAAGCATTGGGAGTTTCTAATCAGAAGCGGTGTAGATACTAGCCAAATTTACAATCCACATAAACTGAATACACTAGATTGTAGTGTCTGTCTTATATAGGTTAATATACTACATATTTGTATCTGTCTACATTTCTGACTTCAGCAATACCATCATCAATGTCGCTGACTTAAATGTATTTATTAAGGTCATCGGCCATTCTCGAAGCAAAACTAATCCTTGTAGGTGACTTTATTACAAATCATTCATTATTGCAAAATGACTGTGATAACGTCAAAGATAGAGCACAATATTTTTGAAATTTATTTTTTTGTCATTGACCGGAATGTTCACTTAATTCAGTTCTTTTAATCCCTAAAGTTTCATACATAATGCTAAAATAGCAAAGAATTAATGAAATTATTAATGAGACATTTGGAATGATGCGGCTTTACATACATTGAGACTCGATTGTTTCCTCGCTACATGACATTTTTACCTGAAACGATCTGTGAAACTTGAAAGGTAGCAAATAAATTACCTTGTATGCTTTCAATTATATTTGACTAGAACTAGTTGTAAATTTGTGAAATTGAACATAAAGGTAAATATTTATTGATGGTAATTCTGCAACTTTGTTAGCTCGATATATTCATCACCTGGTTTTCAAACTCTAGTCTGTATTGACAAGATTTTCCAGTAAGTAATCTCTTAGTATTCTGAATTAATTATCTTGCATACTTCCAATTATATTTGAGTAGAATTATAGAAACTTTAAGCAAATTTGTCCAATTAAATATGAAGGCAAATATTTGATTCTTCTGTGTTTAAATGATAATTTATGGTATTAAATGTACCATTGACCAAAGATAAAGATGTAACACCGAATTTGAACAGAAATAAAACAAAAAATATAATCTCTATTTTCTATATGAAAAACACGGGTAGTACACAACCGAATTTGTATAGACTTAAAATGTATTTGTAACACGTTCTGGCCGAAGGCCAAGAAGATTTGGTGAACCAATCAATCACAGAATCGAACATCCAATGAATCTCTATTATCTAGATCACTATAAAGAATTTTATAACAACAATAGTTTACTAACCCTCTACCATCGATCCGCTGATCTAAGCTTGGGTTCAGTCTATAACACAAAACAAAATCATGCACGTGTATTCGAAGACGTATAAGTCGTTTGCCATGACTGGCCCACGTGAGCCACTATCACCAAATTTAGTATCTACATAACTGACTACCACAAATCATCGACCTAACGTTACACCCTGAATTCAAATTCTATAAAGTATACTACAGCTACATAAATAAATACAATTATAAATTATTTGTTCATTAATGTCGCATACCGGATTAGGTTCTACGGTATAAAATTTTGTTTAACTTTTAAAATCAAAACTTCATAGTGTAATGGTAATGAATCGGTAACATTTTCTCCAATCTGTTCCATCCTTTATATTGCTCAATTTATCGCGATCTCAGTAGAGACCCTGATATTAGAATGACGCGCTTCAGTAAGTTTCTTTTCCTATCACAAATATCTTCTATAAACTGATTTTACTAATCCTCCTTCCAGTCTCAGTTCTAATTCAGATTTCCTAAGCCTTTGGTATACTATCCTGTTCTCTATCCGTGAGTTTGCAAATAAACTGATTTGTGTTTTATATAAGTAATTGTATTTCTTAATAAATACACTGATTGAACCATTCCATATGTTTGGTGAATGATGATACGAAATAAACATTTCTCATGTAAATGTTAATATTGAGATTGTAAATAGACATAAACTTAACTGCAAGTAGTAGGTTACTAAAGGTGGTTCTAGTAACCTACTATGACAAGTGTTTTTAGTTGTAAATATAAATATGATATTTAAAGTTAATAAGTTAAATTTTATTGTTAATTTCGTCATCGATATTAGACAATACAGACTAGACTATTTATATTTGATAATGAAATACTCGTATCTTGAATGAAGATACATTATCTTAAGTAGCAAATACACATTACATTCAGAAATCATAAATTATTTAAAATAGTACGATTTGAGTAACAAAAGTTTATGTGCGAATGATAAGTAGTTGTAATTAAAATTATTAATTAAAATCACTATAACTTAAAAACAACTTATTATTATAACAGTGTGTTGTGCCACAATCAAAATTATATCCAGAGAATTATCTAAAGGATAATAATAATTCGATAATAAGGACAAAAACCATTGGCAATGTGTTATAAAATTTAAGTACATAATCATAGAAGTCGATATATGGAATTTGTTGAACATAAAATATTCCAATCATCTCAATCATTTTGGGAGCGATTGCTTAAAATTACATCAACCGGATATTCATTTACGCAAATTTTTATTTAATTAACGTTTCGATAGCGCAACAAGGTCACGATTCAAAATTTTCAAATTAAGCATCTTTTTCAATTCTGTCAGTCTTCTTTCTAAAGATTAAAATTTTCGTAAACTATAGAATAACAGTATGTCAATCACTACACATGATGAAGCATTTGATAAAATTATGAAATTAGTTGGAGATGATGGAAAATTTCAATCACGATTTAATTATTTTTATAATTTTTTTCTTGTAATTTGGGGTTCAATGATAATTTCGAACATTATTCTATCATTAAATGCTCCAGATCATTGGTGTTTTGTACCCGGCAGAGAATTTACAAATTTAACGAATCACGAATGGAAATATTTAACATTACCTAAGTAAAATAATATTAGAAATAGACGATTTATTTAAAAACGAATTTATTTACAAATTATAGAATTGACAATGGAAACTCAAAAGTTTATAGCAGTTGTAAAATGTATAATTTAACAATAGCAAAGGACATGATAGACATGCAGGAGGAAATAGAACACGAAACTAATGAAACTATTGGTGATTATAATTTTGAGTCATAAATTTTTAAAATATCATTTTCTTAATACACAAATCACACGTCTTCATACAGTTTATACTGCAAAAAATATTTAATAACTTAATCTGCAGTTAACACTGTCAAAAACACATTACATAAATAATATAATTTATAATATAATTTATTAATAAATTATCATTTCGATACTGCGTCAATGAAGAACATTCAGTGGAACACGATACATTAACAGTATCTTCACTTCACTCCATTCCCTTCCACTGGTACTAGACCTTTTATTGACGATGCTTCATCTTGTGGTTTTTGATGAGTAGTTATTCTATTCAGGATTTCAAGTCAAGTGTATATTTTACAATTTCACCAAGTGATCGCCACAGTTTATTTTTCGCCTCTACATATCATAGTCTACATAAATTCTCGTTTGCTATTGATTTGGATAGAAAACTTTATGCATTAATTATTATAATTATTGTAACGTTGAATTTGTGACACAATGTTATTTGTCATCCTCTTAGTTTTGCAGTGAGACATGTGTATCGATAATCAACAATTGTTTGTCGATGTTTTCAAATTTTTGATGAACTTCAGACTATTCAACATATCAAAAAACATTTGACGAGCTTTCTGTATGTGACGTTTACACCTGTTTCACTACCACCAGCAATTGAAGTGATAACATATTGGTAACACGCTAGTCTAGTATGACAGTAGTTGAGTTCAAATCCCATTGTACACAAAATTTACTTAAACAAATTTATCATTTTGTGACTTAACAAAGTATTTAAGGTTATTAATATTATTCAGTTTATGTTAATGAATTGTGCCCACGTTAGCACATGTTTACTACAAAATCGATCAGTACCCCTAAAGACGATGTCACTTTTTGAATAATTTTATTTATTTTTAGTTTTCAGATAGTTCAGATTGTATTATGGTTTTGGAATATTGCTTTGTTAAATTAATTAAAACGTATTTTAATTATTTTTCTTTCATTTTCTTTGTTTTACATACTTCATACGAATAATATGCTATTGATCTTTGTATATACCACAAACAATGAAATATATCATATGAAACAGTGAATGTTTTGTGCTCAGTTTGAACATAGTCATTAATATGTGAATGATCAGAAAAATAACAAAGCCTCATTCAAAGATATTTGACCATAATAGTACACATATTTGATGCATTACCCCTTACTGATTATAGTGAAATACGGATCTTCATAGCGCATATCCTCATCACCACTTTACATATCACATTTAACTTGTTTTACTGATATTTATTACCTCTATTTAGATTGTAAATATGGCTATGAATATGACAAGACATGGTATGATGAGACAGTAGTGTCCCGAGAAAATTGGGTATGTGAAAATAATATTTATCAGACCAATTCGTTCGTATTTCTCCGAATTGGTGAATTAATTGGTTCATTTATATTTGGGCAATTGGGTGATGTGTAAGTCAATTTTTTACCATATGTTAATATTCAATCATTTCTACACAATTAATCAGTTTCGAATAGTTTAGGTCGGCGAATAATTTTCTATATTAGCTTCTTTGTAATACTTGGGGGAAGAATTTTGTTAATAATTTCATCCTCATCGTACACGTTTTTTGCAATAAGCTTGGTATTTGGAAGTTCAGCTGCAAATACAATATGTCAATCACCACTCATAATTACAATGGAAATATCAAAATCGTAAGTAAAATATATTGTTTATTCGAAAGTATTTTCATTTAATATAAGCGATTCAACTGTGACTATACATTTCTTCTTCCTAATCCATTATTCTATTTTTTTACCAACAACATACAGGGCTATTATATGGTGTACATATTACCATTGTATTTATACTCTGGGTATAATTACAATGATATTACCTACTTTGTTATTGACATTTTTTGTGTTTTTGAAATATACCGAAAATGTACAGATAACTTAAAAATATTTTACACAATGTTGGCGAAGAATAGAGAGCCGCTCAAACCATGATTACCTCCCAAGTACGGTGCCACCGGTAACTCAATCACGATATATGTCAGTAGTGACGTATGATCGAGACTAAAAAGATGGTGTAAATATCATGTTTGTCGCTCGATTAAAAAAAACATCTCAACAAACAAGGTATCTGGGGATTTATTCACCACTATATACTGAAATATTGAAATGTATAACTGTATAATTATGATTGATCCTATTGACCTCAGTTAGTAATCATCAATTATAGTTAATTAAGTTCACACTTGATGTTACATTCATATTAAAAACGGCAAATTACCATCGTAATGCCGCCGTGTGCGCATTTGAGGCGTAAATGTTAAGGTGATAAACTTTACATGTCTAAACCTCATCTAAACTTCCGGTTAATAAATATATGTATGTTACTAATTTTTTATGCAGAGAAAATCGGGCAACTATTGCCATGATTCAGAATGTAGGATGGGCATTAGGAGTATGTATATTGCCATTGATATTTTGGTGGACCAGAGACTGGACTAAATTTATGTTAATAACATCATTACCAATGATATGTTTTTTACTATTCCCAATGTAAGTTTGAACTTTTTAAAAATATATTTATAGAAATATTCATAGTTTATTAATTTACACTATAGGTATATGATTGAGTCGCCTCGATGGTTAGCTAATCGTGGACGATATACTGAGTCTATAAGAAACTTACAGAAAATTGCAAAAATAAATGGTAAAGAAGTAAATTTGAATGAAGTTTATTTGAAAAATGTATTGTCAAATGCCGAACCAGAGAAAGTCTATGGAATTGTATCTCTATTCAGTGGATGGAGAATGGCAAAAAATACGTTTCTAATTGTAATATGCGGGTATTCAGCAGCATCACATTTATGTATCTAATTTATTAACTTATTCTATTTAATTATTTAGTGTTATTTGTGCTATTTCATATTTTACATTACTTGTACACATATCCCTAATGAGTGGCAATCCATTTATGAATTTTCTATATCAAAGTATAATTGAATTCCCTGCATATATACTTGGACAATATACAGGTGAGTACCTGAAAGATTACGTTTTTAAATACGTTGATAAAGTATTGCGAGATTACACTTTTAAAAATATTGATTAAATACGTAAAATTTTACTCGCACTTAATCCTTGCAATTTATTTACAAATTCTTCCTACAAAATTTCGATTCTCAAAACATTCTAAATTTATTATTATACATTTTATCAAGACAGACGGATAGTTGAACAGGCGGATGGGCAGACATACAGACTATTAGACTATTAGACTAACAGACGACCAGACGCTTAGATGGACAGACGAACAGACAGACAGAAAAACATACAGGCAGACGGGCACATTGACAGACGAACACACTGACATACAGACAGATGAACAGACGTACAGACGGACAGACGGACAGACGGACAGATAGACGGACAGACGAACAGACGCATAGACGGAATGACGTACAGACAGAAAGACGGACAGACGGACAGACAGACAGACGAACAGACGAACAGACGAACCGACGGACAGACGCACTGACGGACAGAGGGACAAACGGATAGGCGTGGTTTATTGCGCATAATCGCTGCTACATTTTAAAATTTCAATTTAAATTTTTCAGCAAATCGATTGGGTCGCCGATTAACGAACACGATTGGATTTTTGATATCAGTTTTTACTTGTGTTGTTGCAATTTACTGTATTTCAGGTTTGTCATTTTATATTATTATAAACTAATCTAAAAAAATTGCTGTTTCTAGCTTTTGTAATAAATATCATTCCCATATATGTTAATAGTTACGACATGGGAAAGTTCATCAATTTTTTTATCAGTATCGATGAAATTCTGGATAACGGTTGCGGCTTACTCAATATATTTACAGTCAATGGAATTATATCCGACATGTTTACGTCAAACTGGTCTGTCAATTGCAACTATTGCAGCTAATGCATTAGGTGTTAGTGGTCCGTATATTGCTTATTTGGTAAGTACGGATACAAAATGAGCAAAACAACGTTATAATATTTTACCATTACTGATTAGAAGTACTACAACATTGAATATTTACACAAGATTTCGTCAAACATCTGCACTTCTTAATATCTTATTCTATTGGAATAGTATAATTATATCAATACTCCGTCATTAATAAACTGACGATATTTAAGAGGAGATGAAGATGTAGTGTATGTCAGTATTAAAGAATAATTAATTATGTGTGACTGCGAGCTGTTTATTTTGTTTTACAAACAAAGTGCATTTAATTTATATAGATAAATTAATTAAACTATTATATATCAGTTCCAAAAAACTGCTCTAAAGTTTTCAGTACAATAATTCTTGTAGAATGAGTTCAAATTGAATGACAATTAAATACTTTTTTATTAATAAAATCTATTAAATTGTTTACAATATATAAAGTATACTGCAAATTAGCTAATAGTATTATACCGTATGTTATTTCATTTATCGTTAAAATTAATTTATTGTAGTTATTTTAGACCGTTGTTAATGTTAGCTGCACTGTTATAAGATAAATGCAATAAAATTTATATTAGAAAAATTGTGTGCATTGTGGCACATCAGTAAGATATAAGAAAGTAAAATTTCGGATACTTCAAAATTCATGTAAATCTTTGAAAAATAATCGACACTTAGGCTCAATCTATTTTTATGCCGTTGTCCACAATTAATTATTATTTTATTTTAGGGTACACATGTCGATGAGCGTTATCCTTACATTATTTTAGGTATATTGTTCCTATTTGCTATGGTTCTCAGTTTATTGTTACCAGAGACTTTACATCAAAAATTGCCTGATTCCTTGGAAGATGCTAGAAAATTTGGAGCTACACAGGTTCTACACTAAAGAGCTAATTATATTATTATCTAATAGAATTTTTTAATACTTATATCTTCTATTACAGAAATTCTGGAGTTTGCCAACAAAACCCATTGATCCCGTGGGCATTAAAGTTAATAATGATGAGCAATCAAAATTAATAAATTAATATTAACATAAGTAAGGCACTACCTAGAAAAAAGAAATTTACTGGGTCTAGTATTTTATTTATTTATATATATGTACTTTAAGTTAAAATACAAATTTATGTTTACAGCAATTTTGTTATTTGTACCAAATTGTTTTCATTTAACATTTTTTTTTCAACCATCTGCTGTAAATTGTACGAATTAAAAACTGCTTCCGCCATCTTGTTTTTGGTCATCATCTAGCCCCTACGCCTCGAGGAGTTCTTTCAACCAGGTGACAAACACGACATTAGCGCCATCTTTTTAGCCTCGATCACACACCATTACATTTACCGTGATCGTGTTACCGGTGAGACCGCGTGGAGGTAAAGATTGCTTGAGTAACCTCGATGATAGTAGTAAAATAAAAAGCAATAAATTCCCTATACGTGTAAAGAATTTAAATAAAATTGATAAATGAAATATTGTTTGAAATTATTGTTTGTATTTTATAAAAATATTAAAATGCGTTCTACAAGTAGTAAAATTAACCAAACAATTTTTAATTTAAAGTTTTAAATATGAAACTCTTTTAGCAGGTATTAAACACTTAAAGCAACAGAACTTGATCCCATATTTGAATTGAAATTAATTTTTAAAGAATGTGCAACTAAACTGAGTTAATAAATACCATGGAAGGCACATATACTTAATTGCATTATGTTTAAATTAATAGATACCCATTTATTATTGCACTAACATTTAAAATGCATGTATTATAATAAAAAAAAGCAAATGATTTTCCAAAAGTTTGCTTCAATTCTTCTGAAAAACCACAGTTCGAGGTAATTTTCATAAAAAATTCCATTGCATTATAAAAAGCATGCATGTATTTTATGCAATGTACATATAGCAATAGCGACTAAATGGTGCTTCACTTAGAGGAAATTTAAAAAATTTAAATTTGATAAAAAATTACACATTCAATGAATTATTAATTGATTAAAATGCACACGCTTCGAGTAGTACTTTTATTGCAATTATTAATAATTGTTATCATGTTCTTAAATGCCAGTAAATTATAAAAAGACTCACTTCATCAAAAGATAATAAAATAATTTATAAAAACTAGGAAAAAGCAAACTCTTGATATTAATTGTGAATTTGTAACTGAACTGAATAGACAGTGTGTATATCTTAAGTCTAACCGACTTCTTATCCATATTCTTGTGATATTAGCAATAACACTATAATATTTTAGAGGGTGAGTACCCTATGCACTACTATAAAATTTAAAATTATAGTCTGTTTTTAATGTTTTGTAACTGTTTTTATAACCAATAAGTGGTGTGATTTGTTAGAAAAAATTTTATGTGTTACTTTAATTTCCTATATATATTTTCATATCAATAAGTGAAAATTTAACAATAATACTTTAAAATAGTTAATATTATAGTAGTTAAGTTAGTTGCGATTCTATTATCTGGCATTTTTTCAACATGGTTTCTCCAATAACAACTTCTGGTTCTTATCCATATTACTATGTCTTGAATTTGACATTCATCATCACTTCTGATTCTATCTCTGAGTAAATGACCGCTGATAGTACGTAAGATCTTTATTTCTGTTGTCCTCATAAGTTGTTTAGTTTCGGACATATCACTGTGGGTTTCCATTGCATATGTTTGCATCTTATTGATTCTTTGGCTATAACAATTGATTTTGTTTTCATGGTAGATATCAAGATGTTTAAGCTTTCAGCATCTTTTTTAAATGCAAATAATAGACGTTGCAAATCGTCCACATTTTGTGCAATGAGAACACCATCGTCCGCATAACAAATACTACTATAATCAATTCCAGTAGATTTAGTTTTCAGTATGATTTTATTCATAACAATATTGAACAATGTTGGGCTCAAAGTATCACCCTGACGAATACCAGTTTATATTAGCTTTTCATTTGTGAGCTTTCCATTTACTGGCATTCGCGTTGTAATGTATTTTTAATGAGTTTATATACTTTGTATTCTACTTGTGTTTTTAGGCTTTTGTATTTTAGGTACGTCTGTCATTGTCAACAAGTTGACAAAATCTTCACTTCTTCTGTAAACCATGGTCTAATTGCTGTGTTTTGCATGGATATTAACTTGAATTCGTCCAACCGCTTCATATGTTGCGTTAATATTAATATTTTTCTTTAACTTGCACCATGTCTCTTTTTTTGGTAATATTGCAGTTCGGGCTCAAAAGTTGACAAAATCGTCACTTCTTCTGTAAACCATGGTCTAATTGCTGTGTTTTGCATGGATACTAACTTGAATTCATCCAACCGCTTCATATGTTGCGTTAATATTAATATTTTTCTTTAACTTGCACCATGTCTCTTTTTTTGGTAATATTGCAGTTCGGGCTCAACACACTGCAAACTTAAATAATATGAGAGAAACTTACCGGCTGGTGGGAAAACTAACCGGAAGGTGCTTTAAAACTGAACGTCCAATTCAATCCAAGGACGGTTTACAGATCTCAAACGTGATCCAACAAATGGAAATATGGAGTGAGTACTTTCGCGAGCTACTGAATAGACCCGAAGTTCAGGTTGCTCAAAGTCCAGTTGACCGAAGACCGGTTACAAGGCGATTCAGGGACTCTGTTTATCGTGAAATCAAATCCGCTTTAAAACATCTAAAGGTCGGTAAGATGGCAGCGGCCGATAATATATCACCAGAAATGTTGAAAGTTGACTTGCAGGCCATTGCTACAAAATTGGATCCAATTATTAGTGAAGTATGGTTATCTGATGATTGTTGATAGTAAAATTGCCAAGAAAGCGTAAATTGAGTATGTGTGAGATCTGGCGTGGTATCGCCTAGCTGAACACGATAAACAAGTTTCTATCTATTATCGTCCACGATAGGATCGGTCCAGTTTTACAAACAAGTATTCGATAGGAACAGGCGGATTTTAGGCCTGGAAGATCTTGTACTGACCATATCAATACATTGCGAATCATTGTGGAGCAGTCAATTGAGTGGCAAACAGCACTGTATGTGCTATTCGTTGACTTCAAACAGGCATTCGATAGTATTAATCGTGGAATGATGTGGACTATACTAGAAAGTTATGGAATACCGTGTACACTAATGAACATGATCAGCGGTATATATCGTGGCGCGAACGTGGAAGGCTCAGAGATGCTTTTGATGTACATTCTGGTGTAAAACAGGGATGTATACTGTCGCCACTATTGTTCCTCATCTTGGACTGGGTTACGATTAGGGTAAACTCTGGGGTATAACTGGTCGACTTGAAGATCTTGACTTCGCTGACGACATTTGTTTGCTATCTCAAACTGAGGCAGACATGAGGAGGAAATTAGAGCGACTTGTGAAATATAGCTCGCAGGTCGGTCTAAAGATCAATGTTCACTGGTGGTTGGCGAGGAAGAAATAGATGAAGTAGTGTACTTCCAATATCTGGTAAGCTTTGTAACAATTTGTGGTGACACTGAGACAAATGTAAAGTTTCGCATACAAAAGACGTGACAATGAGAATTTGTGGAGATTAGCAGATCTGGAGGCGATGAACAGGACTGTCGGCCATACACTGAGGCGACCAGTATATGATATTGCAAAATATACACTTGACTGAAATCGACAGGGTAATAGAGGACCGAGTCGTACAAAAACAACGTGTTGAGACTATGACTCTTCAACGTTATCTTCATCGTTGATGGTATTGTTCAAGAAATAATAACTAGTAAGTTGCCTTTGCGCCTAAATTGATTCAGATATCTTAATTATCATGCGATTTTTACAGTAATTTTAAATTTTAGGGTAATATCATCGAGTTTGCTGTATGTAATTCAAATTCATATATGTTCATGATAATCAAAGTAACTTTGAAATAATATTTGACCTAAATGAAAAAAAAAAACACCACAAATATATAATTTGATAATTGAAGACAATATGGTAGATTGGAAGAGTATGTGTGCCACAAAAAAGAAATTAGCGCTATGACTAGAATGGTTTGCAACAATTCTATGGAGGTATCAGATGGTTAAAGTTTTGTCAGTCTGTTAGCCTGGATCGTTCTGTTCCCTCATTTTTTCTTCTGGAATGAATACATATATTCCGGGTTCCAAAAAGTCAATCAAGAAATATTAAAAATATTGGTGCACCTATCCAGAATTAAACGTTTGATCGAGATCGAGATGTATGTAACAATATCATTGCTATAATGCTATAAATATCAAATCAATTTATGACCTATTATCGATACTCTTAGCATCAATTTTGATAGTTTCTACATTCCCTGATTGACTTACTGATATGCTAATTTATTGACTGCAATATTACTCTTTGCTTAATCTTTATTAATGAGCGATCCTCTCTACAATGCATTGCATTGTATTATTTAAAACAAAAAGCAACCAACTTTGTTCTTTATGCAAATATGTATTACTCTCTTAACAATGATTAAAACTTAAGTACAGATTGTAAACAAGTAAATGTCGTGTGGACATCTTGCATCTCGGCGTTCTAGGTCGCCTTTTTTTAATATGCATAAACCCCTTATGACATACCAAGATATTGTTCAAACTTCTCTTTACAACCTCCGTTTCGAAGTCATGCCAGAAAATATTTGGCTCGCATTTCTTTTTGTTCATTGCTGTTAAGTAAGACATATAAATATATTACATGTCTTAGGTTTATGAATTATTTAACCTACTCCTTTTTTAAGTTATCCAGACTTAACGAGTGCATTACCGTCTTGAATACACAAATATGCATGTAATATTCACTACTTACTCATCATAAATATTGATTATATTAGTAATTTATTGATAAATACTAAATAAATAGTATACTATATATAAGTGGTTATACCCGGATGTAGTGTTTCTAGTGGCGGAAACTTTGATTTCTTATTTTCAAACAACAAACAAAGTTTTAAAAGTAGAACGCATATAACTTTTTCCGGTTAAATTTTATTAACAAATTGCACTGCGTAATACAATATTATGTTTATCAGCAATTAATATATTAAAAATTACTGACCTATGTATGGCTTATATGCATGTATATAGGTAAAATAAAACGATCTACTATTATTGCTGATTATATTTAACCATTTACGGGCGAATTGAAAATAAATAATGGTTAATTAATATTTAATGATATTGATTTCTGGATAACTGAGGAACATATTGAAAGAGAAACTTCCCATTCGTCTAAAGCGGAAGGTCTTTGGTCAATGTGTGTTACCAGTCAACAAACAAGGCACACTGGTTGTGATAGCGTGCATGTGTAAGTTAAAACTTAGTTGAGCAGAAAATATTGTAAGACTCCCCTTTTGGCATTTATTTGTTGCGGAAAGTATAAATCCCATAGTCTTATTATGTAACTTTTACTAAATACAAAATTTTACTAATTTTATGTGATAAAATACTATTTATTTATGAAAATATAAAGATTTCAAATTATTTATTTATGTATTTATTTTTGGTGAAATCGGGGAAGCATGTATCAGTGTTTACAATAGTGTAGAACACATTATTCGCGTCGAATTTTATATTACATAATCTGTACGAAAGCTGATCATGATTTAAATGTCGTCTTTTGTTGGTAAATAATAATTATCATCATACTATTATCATTATTATGAATAATATCATTTGTAAAATAATTAGCATCAATATTATCAGCATTATCTTCATCATCATTATCAAAATCATTATCATCACAATTACCATCATTAAAATCTCCACGAAGAACATTTTCTTCTATTTTATTACACAAGATTGACGAATAATTGCTTGTAGATACCGTTATCTAATTCAACAAAGTCCTGTCGAGAACACCTTCCACATAAAAAAACATAAATTACTTATACATCTAGAATCGTTTTAAAGGTTTCAAATAAATAACATATTTAGAAATATCAGTTATATTAATGTCGCCTGATTCAGATTAATTAGCATAGGTATAGAGAAGAAAACATGCTGTTCTAGAACATTGTAATAACAGACTTTAAACTTTTTGTAATTGACAATTGATAATTGTATATTGTAAGATTAATCCAGAGTAAATTGATTCTTTGAATATTTTTTGAAATTAAATATCGGTTATTACACCGAAATGAATTTGTCGTTTATATTAAATTATACACTGACCTGTTGTTTGACACAAATGGTATTCGCATCCAATCAAAACTTTCTGTTTTTAAGAAAATGAACAGTTCATTGATTCATAGTTGTTAGCTAGATTAGCAAACTATATTTTGTCATCTATAGCAAATCAACAAAATCATTATTATCTTTTTCGAAAAATATCTTAATGCCGTTTGCTTTTCAAAAACCTTTAATAGGTTTGAAGCTAGAAGAAAATTGTTTTTTGAAAGTAGATTTTGTCCTATGCTCCAAGCGAAGGATCATTCGTGAGCAAGTACCGTTCGAGCTTGATCGAAACTATTGCACTGTTTGACTGGGGTAATAGTGTGATCATTTTGCTTTATAGATGTAAATTAAAATTTTTTAAAATCATGATTATATCATGCTTTCGATGAACATTACATTTTTTTAGGAAACATGTTTACTTGTACTGGGTTCGGGGTCGATAGCCTGATCGCTAATGTCATCAAACATCATGTTTTTTCTTTTTGTTTTATTTATTTATCCATATAAAAGGATTATATTATTGTATTTCATATTTGAAATACAGGTACGTGTACGTGGTACAATTATAATATAATATTTACATTGTAATTATAAATATGACCGATTATCAAATTAAGTACATTAATCACTTATATGAAGTACGATGTGAAATATTTAAATTAAGTAATGTCTTGTACTGGTATTTATACTGAATTTTCATCATATCCGTTACTGACAACAAAAAATATGCCTATTATTTAATTAAATTATATTTTTGTTGAAACATATTTTTTTATATATGAAACATAAGAGTAATGTGACCATTAAATAGCAACAGTTTGTAATCGGTGTAATAGTTGTAATTACACAACATTTTTAGTGATTAGGTGTTGTAGGTGCTTCATAGTTGCAATAATTTTTTTATTTTATTTTATTTTATTTATTTTTTGCTATCATAATTTTACAGAAATAGAATTTATAATTTATAAGTTAGCAGCTTTTTTTACGAAATAATTAACTTAGTTTTTATTATATTATTTACAATATGAACTCGTAAATTCTAAGGGATTAAACAAAATAAATATTAGGTCGTATATTTAATTTTAAACGTACATAATTTTTGGAAACAAATTATCTTAACCTTTAACGAAGTACGAGTCTTCATAATTTTTATAAGTACAAATTAATGCGGATATTATTAAGCGACTTTAAAATAATTTTTTTGTGATTATTATTTTGAAATATATTAATATTTTGAAATTATTTTCAGTCAATTTATAAATTAGAAAACCTAATATATTGAAAAAATGTCTGTACCGGCACATGATGTCGCTTTTGATAAAATTATGGAATTGGTCGGCGATAGTGGATTATTTCAAAAGAGATTCAATTACATATTTAATTTTAGTCTTGCAATTTGGACCACAATGGTTTATATGAATATAATTTTAGTATTAAATGTATCAGATCATTGGTGCCATGCTCCTGGTAGAGAATTTACAAATTTTTCAGTGGCCGAATGGAAAGAACTCACAATACCAAAGTAAGTACATACGTACACAGTTTTACGTTAAATTTTCTATTCCTATACGTATTACATTAAATTATCATTACTTTACTGAAATATAAAGTTCTTAGTAGAAAAGTTATACAAGTTTCTGACTTTTTTAATTTCTTTCGAAAACCATGTATCTGCTAGCAAAGTAGAAAAAAAAAACAATCAAAAGACTTTAAATATAATAGAAAAGATGTGCACGCCCTGACACTATAAAATTGTAAACAGAAAATACGCCATGAAAACTTCAACTACCTTTATAACACCTTTAATTATTGTAACAAATTTGCAGTAAAAAAAGTTTTAAGTAGAAAAGGTGTATAAATGGTGACAATATATTATTGTTTCAAATATGAAATAAAAATTTGGTGTACTAAAGACAAGTTCTATCAAACTTTTTGAAAACCATTTAATTACCAGCAAATATACCAAGCAATTTCAATTATAACAGTTGAGTAGAAATAGTATACAATTCTCATCGAGTCGGATTTAAAGTGTAAAACAAGTACAAGTTTCTGATTTTTTTATTACTTCCGGAAACTATTAATCTACCAGTAAATATACCAAGATACTTCAATTATAATACTTATAACACTTTGAATTATTGTCACAAATCTGAAATCATTAAAATTTGTGTTAAAAAGATTTATAATCCCTGAACCTATAAATACTTTCGGCTACAATTAATCTGTAAATCGATCACAATGTATGTCAATTCCGTGTAATTTAACTAGAAATAGCATATCAATCGTATTTATAGATCACATAAACAATATCTCACCAACAAACTAGTATGCAGCTGACAATTTACGCAATACTACACTGAATTAATTAAATGTAAAACCGGACAATTGTAAATAACTCTGTATTTTTATTTAGTATGCCAGTTGAGAAGAATATCCTTATAATTTTATGAAAAACGATAGTAACAATCAATGTTTTCTTTTATACTACTTTCAGAAATTTAGAAAAGCAAGAGCAAAATAGTTTTAATAATTGTAAGATGTACAATTATTTAAGTATAAATACTACACATAATGAGTATAGACGTATAAATGGAAACGAAACTATAGGTAAATACATTAATTGAACAATTATTAAAATTTCTTAACGAAGACACATATAAAATATTCAAAACGTAATAAATGACAACCTCTAAAATTTACAAATTATTAAAATTTTAATTGCAATTATTCTATTGAGAAATGCACGAATTTCTTATATTATTATTATTTATTTTTCCTTTAACGACCAAGGCCAGTTTGAACCAAATAGGCTTTATCTTTCGATAATTTTCAATATCTGGTTAAGTCACAAAGTGATAAATTTACAATTTACAATTCTTTTTTGTAAATTTTGTCTACAGTGAGGCTTGAACTCTGGTCTACCGCCGTTCTAGTTTAGTTTCTTATATAGTTTCTAAATTTAAATATAAATTACATGTCAATTGGTTGATGATACATTTATGCATTTATCATCATGTGCATCACAAGGGTTTGGAAAGTGTCACAAAGATCTTCAACGGAGTCTACAGTGGCTTGGACGCACAGTTTTAGTAACGGCAACAAAAGGCTTTAATTGAAAAATGTTCGCATTTGTAGTAAAGTCGAGTATCCATTTTTTATTCACAAACAACATTTTTATACGTAGATAAATTAAATTAATTAAATTATATCCGGTCCAACTAAACTGTTCTAAATTTTCTGCAATAATTACAACTTTAGTGTATTTATGATAGCATGGTGTCTTTGCTAATGTAGGCTGAAAAAAATATTTCACTTTCAGAATTTAGAATAAAATGGTACAGGGTTTGATAATTAACTGAATTTAAATTAACATAATTATTTTTTTTAAAAAAACTTAGTAATTTTTTATTTTAGAATGCCTTTACGGATATGAGTATGACAGAAAATGGTTCGAACAAACAATTGTTTCACAAGAAGATTGGGTATGTGACAAAGATCTGTATAAAACAAATATTTTTGTATTCAACCGAATTGGTGAAGTTATTGGTACATTTTTTTTCGGGCAATTGGGTGATACGTAAGAGAATTTTTAATTTAATAATACATTGCAATTAAATGCATTAATTGCGAAGTCAATTATTATCTTAATTTAATTAGACAATTACATTCTGTAATATAATTTTTAATTCTAATAGTTTAGGACGCCGTATAATTTACTTTGCCAGTTTCTTTATATTATTTTGTGGTAGAATATTACTTATATTCACTTCAGCATGGTATACATTATTTGCAGTAATTTCTGTTTTAGGAAGTTTAACATCAAATTCAATATTTCAAACAACATTGATAATTTCAATGGAAATATCTAAATCGTAAGTAATTTTTTAATAATTTTTAAGACCAGTTAAATATTATGTGAATTACGATTCATAAGCTGAGCCACATTATTACTAACTTCAATCTTTGCACGGATGTTAATGTTCTTCAGCAATTGATTGACTTTTCTAATTGATTGATATGCGTCTCCATTCATGCAACATATATAACATCAAACATAAAGTCATACAATTTAGAAAAATAAAAAATATAATTAACAACAGCACAATATGGTCAACAGAGATTGATAAACGTGCACGACAAAAACTTTGCAGTCCGGGCAGAACATCAAGGAAAATAAGTGCTATAACAGAGCAGATGAATTCTAACCAGTCACCTTGCAAATCTAGATTTCGTTGACGATATTTGTCCCACTATCGAAAACTCAGACAGACATGCGGGTCAAAAATGACTTGAGAAATAGTGTTATGTGGTCTATAACTAAAAAGTAAAAATGTTAAGAAGGATACAACAATATGTATGCGTAGTAAAGAATATAAATAAAAAGCATGCGGTTGACACAGATTTGAACAAAGTATGTTGCGTAAAATAAGAAAAATAAAAAGTATGTGGTCAATAAAATACATGTTTATGTATTCGATTTTTATAGCTTTCGTATGAATAGATAGCTAATAAAGACTAGGAAGGTTGTAATAGATAAAAATTCGAAAACTGTTCAGAATCCTGAGAATCACATACATTTAAATGGAATTGATTAATCTGCTTCAAAATTCACGAGTCATCACTAAATTTAGTATGCTTTGATAATATATAGAAGACGGTTTATTAGACAGTATCATATATCGGGGACTCTAACAATATAAGCTTTAGGCATGTGGGATTGTCTCTTATTTTCTGTCTATACGTATATTTAATGAATAAAATAATTTTTAAACAATTTTTGTTTGCAATTTTTTTTTATAGTGAAGATCGGGCAACTATTGCAATGGTACAAAATTTAGGCTGGACATTTGGTTTATGTATAATGCCATTATTATTTTGGTGGATAAGAAGTTGGGTTAATTTTATACTAATATCGACTCTACCAATGTTAATATTTTTATGTTTCTCATCGTAAGTTTTACACATAAGAAATATCGTGAACATGTTTACATATTAATATTTTAAATATCATTTCCAAATAGATTTATGATTGAGTCACCGAGATGGTTAACTAGTCGTGGACGATATGAAGATGCAGCGAAATGTTTACAGAAAATAGCCAATGTAAATGGAAAAAAAATAGATATAAGTGAAAAATATTTAAGAAGTATTTTACCAGATTCAGAACCAGAGAAAGTTTTTGGAATTGCTTCACTATTTAGTGGCTGGAGAATAGCAAAAAATACAATATTATTAGTAACATGCTGGTAACAAAACCAAATTAAATAAATATTTACATATTGAAGAATGCAGATGGTCTATCTATAGTTTTGAAAATTCTAATCGTTATTTTATTATTACAGGGTCATTTGTACTATTGCATATTTCACCTTAGTTATTCATATTTCGCAAATGAGTGGAAACCCATTTTTAAATTTTCTTTGGCAAAGTGCAATTGAGGCACCAGCATATGTTTTTGCTCAATATTTTGGTACATAGATATGAAATTAATTAATTTAATTCTTTAAATTATAATTTAATTGTATTTTTTCTTTTATATTGTTAGGAAATAGATACGGCCGTAGATGCACAAATATAATTGCATTTTCAACAGCAGCCTTTACCTGTATACCTATAATTTTTATGGTTTCAAGTTAGTAATTTTTTTAAATGCTAATATTTTCTTCTTCCTGGTCAATATTTTGCGCGTTAATATATGGACTATTCTGTTAACAATGATTAAAAAAGTTCATTTCTGATTGGGTCGTGCAAATCTTGTAAATTTTTGGGATAATATTCTCTCGGAACGCATATTAATTCTAAACTACTTCTTAAAAGTGGAAAAATATGTTGCTAGAAAACTTGCATCGTTGTAAAAAAATATTACAGTCGAAAAAAGATTTCCATTGTGTACGTGCTTTAAAGGGTTACCTGTTGAAATGATGACGCATTTTAAAGTTGCATATCTTGGTCAATATGACACGACGCTGTACTGTTGAGCACTATTTTAAATTCATTCACTTGCATTATATTATTATTATATATAAAACGTAATGGAGACCGCACATATATTATTATTATATATAAAACGTAATGGAGACCGCACAGAATTCAAAGGCGGGTTTTCCGACTTATATGTGATTATCGTGTCACCGGTCGCATAGATTAATTGGAATATAGGTTTAATGTGGGTACGCTTTTTTATATAGATATTACCACTGCGATTTCTGTACTGAGATAGCTGGTAGTATTAATCCCAATTTCACATGATCGATATATTTACAAAGTTCATTGCTAAAGAATAAGCACATTGAGCCAGATAAATACTTATGATGAAACTTAGATGTTAATGACGTTTTAAACCTTACTATGTTAAATCTCTGATACTTAATTTGTCTTTTGAAATATGAAAATCAATATATTCTCTGTATGTAACACTAATAATCGAATTATTCTGAATTTATAGATAGTGAATATGAGATGTTTATAACAAGTTTAACAGTTTTTGTAAAATTTTGGACAAGTACAGCATTTTTCATGGTAAATTTAATGGGCATGGAAACGTATCCAACGTGTTTACGACAATCAGGCATATCAATTGGGACAATTGTTGCAAATAGTTTAGGTGTTACTGGTCCATACATTGTTTATATTGTAATTAGTAAAAATAAAATAACACAAATTAATAAGTATATTGGTTACTATAGCATTTTATTGCTATTTTCAGGGAGTTCATTTTGATGCACGATATCCATATATTATTTTATGCTGTTTGTACATAATTGGAATTATATCTACAATATTTTTGCCAGAAACGTTACATCAAAAGTTACCGGATTCATTGACAGAAGCGAGAAAATTTGGCGCTGATCAGGTAAAATATTTTAAATTTTAAATTGTTAATTTTTTTTATTAATTTGTAATAATTCTTATTAAACAAATGAAGTCTTTTTGGAGCTTACCGAAGAAATCAAAAGAATTGACAGGCGCTAACAATAATGAAGAATTAGAAAAGTTAAACTCTGTTAAATTAGATTTATAAATCACATAACTGTAGATAATTTATTTAAATAATTTTTTTTATAATTAAAATATTGCATTCCATGTATTTGTCGAAAAGTATTGTTCGTATAGATCTAAATTAAAATTTGTAATTATCTTTATCAGAATAAATTAATAATAATAAAAAATATTTTTATCTGTGGTTGAATACTTTTGTTCTGCATCATTACGATCTCAAGAATTTGCAAGACACTGTTACATTAATAGATTACAATTCATATGAGATACCACTGAATCTATCTAATTCGAAAATGTTTTTTTTTAATTTAATAACATTACTTGCAACTTTACGTGAAAGGTTACATTGCAATCAGTAATATTTTTTTTTTTACTTATTGAAATTAAAATATTTAGACCACTTATAAACTATTAGAATATTAACTATAATTTCAACAACAAAACCCATGTACAAAAATAAAAAATCTAAGACGAAAATAAATAATGCAATAATCAAATAGTAGTAGTTTTGACATATTAAATCAAGTTATTTATGAATTTTATTGAATACGACAGTTGACTAATCTTCTGTTAATTTGGTTGATAGACGTTAGTCCCAAATAAAGCATTCGTCCCTCAGAAATTAATTGTAAACTTGTGAGATATATATATAATAACTATTTAACAATAATATAACTTGAATCGTACGTTGCATTCAAAACAACAACCATTTAAATAGAAAACTTACATTCAACAAATTTATTTGGCAGTGTTATCATTTATCAAAAATGGTTCATTAAATGTTTTAAATAGTTTTTTCGCTTTTCTTGGACCCAATCCAGAACATTGTGCTAATCGATCTTCAGAACTATTTATTAAATTTTCTAAAGTTCCATATGTTTGTAAAAGTATCATGGCATCAGTTTTATTTACCGGTTTTATATTTGTCAAGGCACCAACTAACTGAAATTTTTGAAAAAAATAAAATTTATAAAATTTTTACATGATACGATTTAAATTACCTTCTGATGAGGATATTGTTCTGCACGTTCCATTATTAAATCTGGTGGTTTGTTTTCAAATAATTTATATGTTTCAACAATTTTGCCAGCTTCTTCAGCATTCCATGCTAACATTAATGTTAAATCAGCAAGAAAACATATTCTTGTTAAATGTTTTAATGGTTTAGTTGGTTCCTAAAATTGTATACAAACAAAACAATAAAAAAATTATAATATAAAATTTAAAATTTTACCCACCTTTGTATCAATTTGAACCAATAAAATACGTAATTCGAACATTTTATCTAATGCCTTTAATCTTTTTTGTAAATAATCAGGAAACAAGCTATGATATTTTAATGAAATAAATAGTATACAAGATGTTCTTCCAACAATATAATCAGGTACAATTTCCTCGTATTCCCATGGTACATTTGTAATTGATTTTAATAGTGGATTTCCTCTTTGTTTTGGATTAACTAAAATTGTATGTGATGAATTTGTTTGCTTCAATTTATTTGAACGTAAAGTGTTATCATCTTGATTTGAATTTTGTTTACTGGAATCAATTGCTGAATGAGCAGCAATAGTTGTCGATTCTGTTGATGATCTATCTTCAGTATTCATTTTTGATTTTTTTGGTGGACTTGGTTCTGTATTTACTGTATTTGGTATATCCAAATTGACCAATATCATATCAAACGAATCATTGGCATCTTCCAAATCCATTTTATATTTATTGTGATTGAAAAAGTCTATTTATTGATATTTTGTATGATGATGTCCTGGAGTATCATCAGGGGTTTTATATTATTGTTTCTATCCTTGGTATATAAACAAACTATTTATGGGTTTTATCATTCATTAACATTGCAAATTAACTTATATAACTTTAAAAATAATTCACTTTGACTTTGATTAAAAAAATTGATCACCATAAACAAAAATATGTCATTTTAACTACACTAAGAAAATTATTGATCCGAACTTGTTCGACTTTTAACACAAATTTGTATTGGAAAGTATAATATAAATAAGTAAGTATGCTGCTATTCACAACTTCAGTAACTTCTTCATTTTCCAGTAATATTTAAATGATTTTTTTTAGCAGTAATCAATATAAGATTTAAGGGTTTTTATTTTTGTATTATGTACTCGTAATTGCTTGTAGAAATATCGATTTGATTATGAGGCTAGACAATATGCCCGATTGAATTTCCATTCAATTAATTAATATAACCAGAATACACAATTAATTATGTGTAATTAATACATGCATAGAGAATACATTCGACACTTCGACCCATTAATTTTATGGTTTAACAGTTCAAAACCTATAAATAATATACAATATGTTCGGTTTTTTTACTGTTATACTAATGATTTGTGAACTTTCATTCTGCTCAGGATGCTTGGTATGCTTGCATGTAGTAATTCGTTTTGTGTTGTGTCATTTCCAAAATAATGTTCTATTTTCTGTAAGTCGATGACCTCTACTAGACGGATATTAAGTAATTGGAGAAAACCGCCACCGAAATCTTAACTAAAACAATTCAACTATGTGAGAGCGGTTTGTGTCATCCTCACATTTGAACTTAATTCTGAATGTTAGGATAAGCTTTTAAAAAAACGCATAATACATTATACTAAACGTGGTGCTCGTATGTAATGTCATATATATAGTTGTTCAGTATTGAAGTCGAGAAGAACTGAATTATTCAGGATTGCTACAAAACCTTTGTAGCAATCCTGAATAATTCTCTTCTCCATTTCCGGAAATATAATATAATATATTTCTATTACGATTTTACCTGTTTCATATTATTGAACAAATGACAGATTAGACAGTACGGAATTGGTCGTAGTAGCTATTCATCATAGATCTTAAGAATCAATTAGATAGAATGCCAAGAAGTCTCGCTAAAACAGGCAATAAGATGTGAAACTAACAGTATTTTATATCACTGATAACTGTTGGACTTTGCATTGAAAATGTCGATTTAGATAACAGTTGGCGTAACTGGCGTTGTGTGCATCGGAACACACCGTGGCCATATTCTTTTTTTTTTGTCTGTCATTACTCTATAAATTTCAGTATATGTCATTTCGTTGAAGTGTAACCAACAAAGTTTTTTTTTGCTTCGAACATGTCGAATTACGTGCCTGAAAAAGTTGTTTTGCGGGGAAGTTTAATAACT
>JANSTX010057131.1:0-21910 GCA_027564355.1 Penthetria funebris
AACTTAAAACTTTACATATATAACTGATATTATAATTGAAAGAATGTGTGGGAGTACAAGCTTTATCGGATTACTCCATGAAGTACCTCCCATGAAATTGTGTACGCGTCATTTTTATCTCATTTGTGAGCGATAGTTCGATGGTGAGAAAAATTTTAAGTTATCTGATAATAACATTCACTAATTTAAGCGAAATTCTAGGTACGAGATATCAACTATTTTGCAATTCTATTTAGTGAATACTTATATATTATGTTGTGATCGGTTAAACAGTTTCCAGGGCCTCTAATAATTGGCAACCAATTATACGTTTCTCTTGTTTCATATATAATAGATAAAATTTTCTTATGGCATCAAGAATCATTGTGGAGTAGAAGAATCAGAATGGCGCCGATTAAATAAACTTAATTGTTACGCTCAAATATGCATGTCTACATGTGTCTTTATGATTCCATTTGCTACACTATTAGTGCACCGTTTCAGAGTTTAACAGTCACATCAGTCATGATACAAATTTATACGAGCAATGCGAAACAGTTTGTATTTATATTACATTGCTCTTGAACTTTCTCATTAGTGCATGTCTCAATACTTTTCTTCTGTTGCAAATACAACTAAAACCGTTTCAAATTCACCTGTCATATAACCTTGTTCCAATTGCATGTCCTTAAACAAAACTATTTATAAACGCCAATGCTATTTTTAGGATTTTCGTTTAGATAATTTAAATTAATAAAAAAATGTTAGAACCAGTTCTACTTTAACAGCACATTTCTTGTATAAAAAGAGCAACATTTTCAAGTTGCAGTATTAGTTGTTCTTAGCAATTGCATACGATGCATTCGTTTCATGTGAGTTAGCATCTTTGAATTTTAATGAAATAATTGAGAAATATTAAATTAGTGTTTAAAAAATTAAATTTAATTAAAATTTTCAAAATTTATTATACAATCAGGGCTAAGACTATGGTCCAAAAACGAAATAGAAAGTAACAAAGTTATTTATATGTTAAAGAAAATTATGTTATACTTTAATAACAGAAACTTTTAGTAATTTATTATGTATTTGCATATTACATAAAATTATTATGTTAGTTGATGGTATGACATGTTTGTTTTAACGATATGACATAAAGCAAAGAACAATAACCGACTGGAAAATATGCAATCACTTATAGCTCATACGATTCCATATTTAAATAATGTGTAGGTGGTATTATATCCTCAAATTACCACCGCATTCACAATCGCAGTTAATATGAAATATGACACTTGAATTTAAATAGAATTGTGCAAAAAAAAATGTCTAGCTAATATGTTTTTACTCAATTGTTAAACAAAACAGATATCCTAGTTTCAGTTTGGACTGTAATCGAATACATCATAGATGACGGGCACTTTATAGCCACGGTGATAAATCGTCTACTGAATTCAATACAGTCGGCAGCAATTATGATCAGTTAAATTTGACGTGTACCAAACTTTAAAATATACCGCTTAAGTTTCACATTTAAATGCAATGTTTAAATTAAATTATTTTCAAAATTATTATTATGACACATGTAATATTTATTATTTGCTTATTTTCGTTGTTAGATATTTTCATTTATAATTGTGCTAGCAATAGCCGATGCAAGTCATCTAAAATCTCACTACAACTATAATACACCCGTAGTAACATCAACTGATTTCTTTTCTGGAATACCAACATCACAAACGTTTATCGGCGATCATATCATATCATCAGGTGATGAAATAAATGTTAATTATCAATTACCACAATTTAATACAAACTATCAGGAATCAATTATTCAATATCCATCACAAGCGCCAATAACACAATATCAAGATGTTAATCTAGGACAAATTATTGAAGAACGTCAACCGTTCGTAAATTATGAACAATCCGATTTTTTGTCAAATTATCAACAATCAATTGTACAACGTGAACCAACTGTAAATGTTGAGCATGTACAACGTGAACCAGTTGTCAGCTATCTTAAAAGTCCACCAAGTGTACGTTTTGAACAGTCGGCAAATCAAATTTTTAATGTACCACAAGAATTTAAATCAGTAACTGTTGATGAACAACAAAATACTATTGTTATTGATAATTCACAAGAAGAAATTCATACAGATCTTCGATTACCAGCTCGCATCAACAAGAATATCTTTTATCACAAAGGCGAAGATATTATTGAACATCTTCCGACAAGAGTTTTACATGTTGGTCAACCACAAAGTAATCTAAACATAGTGAATATTAAAGCACCAACATATACAGGCCACTCAAAGATTGTACCAATTCTTTCACAAAATCAAGATAAGACTATTGTAAATGTCATCAGTAAGAAACCCGAATTTACACAAGATGTTGAAATTCAACAACCACCACCAGCACCTGCATCCAAACCGGAAGTATACTTTAGCAGAAATGAAAGAGTTGGAGGTGCTCAAGGTAAGTTTCAATAAACAATATTTTACAGGAGATAGATTGGCAAGTAACTGTGTGATGATTTTAATTAAAATATACAATAAATTAATGACTTTAATATAATATCAATTAATTGATTAAATTAAAATACAAAAAAATATTGAAAACATACTATACCGCTTCCAATATAATTGTTTTAAATATGCAACAAAATTATTGCAGTTGCATATTACAAACAATATTTGATGATTCAAATGTGTTTGCCATATTAATGCATTTTGTAATTAAATTAATATGTTAAAAAAAATTAACGAATTTATTGACATAATTATGTTCTCTAATAGTAATGTGCAATAATTATATATTATAATTAATTCTATACGTTTATGTTTTAAATACTGCAGTAAAATTTTTATTGCAAATAGATTTTTGAAGTCAATTAATTATAGTTTCAATGATTTTTCTACAAGTACATTCAAATTAAAGCAAAATAAATATGTACATATTTTGCAGCAACTAATTCGTTATATTCTATATTCTATACTAGACTATATTCTTGCAATGTTTCTACTTATAAAATGTATTGCACTTATTAGAAACATAAATCTTTGCACACAGTGTACTCTTCTGTTAATATATAAAAAATTTTCTTTATAATCAGTACTTTTGTTTTTTTGTTGTTTAATATAGCCACAGGGCAAGTAGGAGGTGTATTCAGTGCTGATGCACCATTAACAAATGTTGGCACAACAATTTCACAAAATGTTGGTGGTCAAGTACCACTTATTCGCCAACCATTGACACAAAATTTCCAAAGAGTTTCATCAGGTTTCAATGATGTTGAAGTACCATCATATATTGGTACCGGGTATGTTAACCAACCCTATAGTACTGTATCAGCAGGTGCCAGATATTATAATACACCAGAATATTCAGCATCAGCTGGTACAACATTTAGTACACCATCACCATATACAAATACAGTATATCCAACAGACAGTAGTCAATTTATAAATTCTGGTAATTATGCAACTGGATTTTCAACAGTGGAAAAATTAGATGGACATAGATTTGAAAAATTCGGAAACCCATCTTTAAATACTAGATATTCACAACATCCCCAACATTTTCACTAACTGACAGTAGGACAGTAAGTGGATAATGATAACCTAAAAATGACATTGGAATTTACGAGAAAATTTATTACGTGATTTTTTTCAAAATTAGTGATAATAATATTATAATATATGAAGGGATGTATTTTATTTATTCTTATTATCTTATAATTTATGATAAATAAACATTATTTTTTAAATACTAAGCATTTGGTGATTTTTTAACAAATTTTATCAGGTGATGTATTTGAAGCATTTCTAAAAATCAGAGATCAACACTCTTAACTGGTTATAAATACCGTAAGATTCGAGTTGATGCCACATCAGGTCAAATGTCATAGAAACATCACACGGATAGATATATGTCGATATATGTGATTGCTTTTGCTCAAGATTTCGGTTACGTAAGAACGAAAACTATATTGACGATCATTTATTAAATTATTAAATTCCAAGATCATTATTAAAATTATTACATTCATAACATCCTAGAAAGTATAGAACAAATTGCAATTGGTCTGTAAATGAAAGGATACTTTTCAGCTGGTTGGACGTCGAATATCATCCAAGCGGAAGGTATTTCACTTGAATTTAAGGTGACCAAATGTATATGTCGCAATGAAAACGATAATGACCTAGCACAATTACCGGGGTTTTACTAGTATCTATTTTTTTAATATTCTATATATGGTTCTGAAACGAATATATAAATTAGCCGTATTAATAGAACATGTGACATGGGCTGCCTTCAGAATCTACTAGCATAGGAATGGATGATTTTGTAAAATTGCACCAACAAACGACAAAAAACATTTACCACCACCTTGCACGGATAAAATTTTGATTTTAACTTTCTGATTATAAACGTATTTAGTCCAGGCCATAACCCTGTTACAATTAATATGTGTAAGAATGTAGATCGATCTGAGCGTTGAATTATATCTACATTGAATAAAATCATTTTCTGATCCATAGCAAGCTTACAATCGAACGTAAACCAAGGTTTAGGATTCTTTTTGATTGATATGAAAAGGTTTGTTATAAAAATATTCATTTCAAGGAATAATATAAAATAATGTGATATAACTTCTCGATTCAGATCATCAAGTATTAGATAGTCTTGTTGACATTATAATAAAATACCACATCCTCCTTTTTGGCACATGGATTCAATACGACGTTATAGAAATATAAGAAAATTTAGCCGTTACAAGACAATGAGTTCCTAATAGGCGTCTCGACTTCAATTGAGTGTTTATCACCGTGTAATGTTGAGAAAAAGGTCGTGCAGATATGATGAGTATATCTTGAATAAAATCAGAAAGTTGCTTGTGAGCTTTTAGTAAAAGCTTTAGTCACATTATATTAAATGTTACCGTATTAGATTTCTCATAATGCTGCATCTGTAGTCATTCTGCGATGCGTGACAAAATTACACTAATAATGACATTGATCGCCATCTTCATGGGTGTTTATTGTTTTGAAGTTGTGCATATGCAGAGAATTTTGTGTTCCTTGAATCCCCCGTATATTACAAAAGTGGATTCAATGGCCTATCAATAAACCTTCGTATCGATAATGAGAATAATTAAATAAAGCGAATACAATATGAATTTGAAGACATATGAGGCGGTTCAGATATGAATGTAGCAATTTAATTCAACATGAACATGTAGTCATATGCGCCCATGTGACGCATATAGCTGATATTATAAAAGTATTGGAAACGGCAAATTAACATTGTATTGTCGCCCCCTATACTGATTTTAAATATCTTCCTTGTTTTTACATAAAAATGTACCCATATTTTCAATATTCATTTGCACAAATTTAGGCAAAATTAGTAATATTAAACATCTTCCTTGGCGAACTTATGAATATGTGTCAATAGCACAAAAGTAATTTGAACTGAAACCCGAGACATTTAAAAATCGAATTAAATTTCTAATTTTTTATTTTATTTAATTGCATTGTTTTTTCAATAATATGCAAATTATTTGACATTTCATCTTTTCTCGAATTCATGACTTATGATACAAAACCAGACGAAATACTAGCTCGTTTCTTGACTATATATTCTAAAACTTGTTTTACACAATATTACAATCAACAACTATCTGAAAATTATTGGCTATGGATACTTAAAATTAATTCAATTCAAATGAATCACAATTGTATTCATAGAAATTGTTAAATATACTTAGAACATATGTGACAATAAAGGCAAGAAACATTAACGTATGAGTTAATGGCAAAAATATTATGTTAAAAAAAAAAATAGATCAAAATCCTATATTACAAGCAATTTGTATTCGTATTGGTTCCTGATCGTCTTAGACTGGGTTATGATCAAATTAATAAGTGAACGGATACCATACTGATCACTGTTGAATTTAATCAAATGTGTTATAATCGGTCGAGTTAAAAATCTTGACTGATGACATTTGCGAGTCAGATATGACAGTAAAATTAGAACGACTTGTGAAATACAGGTCACAGTTCGGTCTAAAGAAAAATGTTTCAATATTTTGGATTTTTTTTTTTAACAACTGATGGTGGTGCTTGAACAGATGTTAAATTTCATATACAAAAATCTGAGGGCAAATATATGCTGAATGTAGTCTGACGGTCGTCACAGTTTTCAAAAACTCTAGAGTTGTAAATTTTTTAAATAAATTTTTTATCGGTACTATTGTGTCACAAATTCAAGTTTTCCGTCAACAGGTACGTTAGGTGAAAACTAAAAAATATTCTGGCTAAATACAATATCAAGCAAGAACAGGTGTCATATCTGAAGGCGATAAACATAATTGTAAGCCGAAGACAGTGGAATTGTATTGGTCACATAATGTGGCGATTGGTCCATGATATTGAAAAATACACACTTGACTGGAATATTCGCAGGGTATTTGAAGGCAGTCCAAAATCAAGGTGATGATGAACAGTCATTATGGAGGTTAGTATCAGTGGAAAGTGTTGGGATAAAGTGAAGATGCTAGTCATACATAGTGAATAATGGCGGTTGTTGGTTATTGCTCTATATGTCTTCACATAGAGTAATCATTGATGTATTTTTAAAATGTTTACTTAGTACTCTGAAGACTTATTGTGGTCTCTTAAATATTATACTGTCTACATTGTGTAGAGGTCATGCTAATTTGATCTTATAATATACTATAGAGCGGTTTTTCATTGCTAGTTTAATATAAGGATATATTAGTGTTATAAACATGTAAGACCTATGATATTTTAAGGATTTATTTTTATCAAATTGTTTACTAAAATAGAAAAAAAAAGTCAAATAATTAAGAACCAGTTCCATTTATGTATCCCATTTTAAAGTATATAAAAAGCAACATTTCTTACTGCAATATTAGTTATTCCTCAGAATTGACTAAAATGCATTCATTTTTGGTAAGTTTTTGGATTTTAATTCATTGCTTAAAAAGTATTAAAATTATTAATTGTAACTCACACATAATTAAAATTATCAAAATTGAAATAGTGATATTAATTTGTGTCAGAATGATATATTTTTATATTTAAATATTCTATCAGTGGAACATTATTCCTTAAAGGCAGCCAGTGGAACGGGTGTTGTCAGTGATTTTTTTTCAAAAACAAAATGAAATAATTGTTGTAATGTTCATTTAGAATGCAATTCTATATATAGAATTGCATTCGACCTTAATTTTGAACAACTTAAACTAGATTCAAATCAAATTAGAAACAGAAAACATAAAGAAAAGAAAATTAATACTGCAACAAAAGTATCAAATTAAAATTTGCAATAACTCTAGACCTCATTCTAACATAAATACGAGTAATATCTTGAACATAAAAATATTTCTGATTTTGTATTCTTAATAAATTAGTAATGTCAACAATAAAAATTTATTTAAAACAATTTTTTTTTTAACATATTGCAACATATCCTTTTATTTTTTTAGATATTTTCAGCTATCCTTGTGCTAGTCACAGGCGACGTAAGTCATTTAAATACTGGTTACTATAATAGACCAGTGGTAACATCAACTGAATTATATTCAGAAATACCAACAGCATCAACTTTTATTAGCGGTGGTCATATCGTACCAGGTGCTAATGTTAATGTGAATTATGAAATTCCACACCGTCACGAAACACTTATACAATATCCATCACAAGCACCAATAACGCAATTTGATGAACAAATTGTTCACTTAACAAAACCAATTGTACAATTGCATCGACCACATGTACAAGAACAAATTGTACAATTGCATCGACCAATTGCACAAGAACAAATTGTACAATTGCATAGACCAGTTGTACAAGAACAAATTGCACATTTACATCGACCAGTTGTACAAGATCAAATTATACAATTGAATCGACCACTTGTACAGGAACAAATTGTTCAAGTACAACAACCAATTGTACAACTACCACAATCAATTGTACAAGTACAACAACCACATGTACATTATCAAAAACCAATTGGAAACTATCAAAAACCAATTGTAAATTATCAACAACCAATTGTAAATTACGAACGACCAATTGTACAACATGAACCAATTGTAAGCGTACAACATTTAGAAGGTGAACCAATTGTCAGTTATCATCAAAGTCCACCAAGTGTACGTTATGAACGACCAATCAATCAAATTTATAATGATGCACAAACATTTGAAACAATAACTTATGATGATCAACAAAAAACGGTTGTTATTGATAATTCAAAGGAAGAAATTCATACCGATCTTCAATTACCAGGATTAATTAACAAGAATGTCTATTATCATAGAGGTGAAGATATTGTTGAAAATCATCCAACAAGATACATTCATGTTGGTCAACCACAAAGTAATTTAAATGTTGTAAATGTTAAGGCACCAACATATGAGGGACACTCAAAGATTGTACCAATTTTACCACAAAATCAAGATAAGACTGTTGTAAATGTTATCACTAAGGTACCCGAATTCACTCAAGATGTTGAATTTATACAATCACCAGCTGCACTTGCATCCAAACCAGATGTATTCTTTGCTAAAGATACATCAACTGATGGCATTCATGGTACATTATAATCCAAAAAATATTTTATAGAGTGAAAACTTGTGATTTTATCCGAACCTGAAAAAAAAAAATTGATTTCATTCATAAATTTATGATGAATTTATCATAATAAGTACTAATTGTTTTTTTTTTTTATCTTTCAATTGTAGCTTCCGGTCATGCGGCATCTGTAGTAAGTGCTGATACACAAATAACAAATGTTGGTCATTTACCACTTATTGGTGAATCATTGTTACCAAGTTATCAATCAGTAGCACCAGGTTACCAAACATTATCACCAGGTGGTTATCAAACAGTAGCATCAGGTTTTCAAACAGTAGCACCAGGTGGTTACCAAACATTAGCACCAGGTTATCATACAGTAGCACCAGGTGGTTACCAAACAGTAGCTTCAGGTTTCTCAACAGTCGCACCAGGTTATCAAACACTAGGACAAGGTTTCCAAACAGTAGGACAAGGTTTCCAAACATTAGGACAAGGTTTCCCAACAGTAACACCAGGTTTCTCAACAGTAACACCAGGTTTCTCAACAGTGGCACCAAGTTACGAAACTGTTTCATCAGCTTTTAATGGTTTTATTGAACCAGCTTACGGTACTAGATACGCACACTCATTCCAAAATTCGGCATTAGGACCTTCCAGTTATTATAATGCTGGACAATATCCAACATATGGTGGTGCAAAATTGATATCTACACCATCATTTAGATATGCAGCTGGTAAATTTGCATCTACATTGAATCCGCTGGTAAGTACAAATGGATACACATATGGAAACCATATTACAAATGGTCGATTCCCAGAAATAAGTATTGGATCAATAAAATCAAAACTTATTTGAACAAGTGGCTGCTGGCACGAGAATAATTAAAAATAATGAAGAAAGCAACGAAATTGAATATTTACCATCAAAACCATAAATAATAATTTTTAAATTGTTTTAATTGCAATAATATGCAAATAATGTTATAACATTTTATATGTTTTCTTTTAAAAATTAAAATCTGATGCATTAGTAAAAATTTGAGTTCTTTTTAATTGGTTTTTATAAAGATGTGAATTGTACATGTCTAAGTTGTATATTTACATTTATTATTATCTGTTACTTGGACACCAATCCCTAGTCGTATAATCACAATAAGATGCTAGAGTAGGGTAAAATACGTAACAATTGTTTAAATTAACGCACCTACATGGAACAGGCATTAATGAATAACAGATACTACATAATTTGTATGGGATAGGCTATGGGATACTTGAACCATATTAATTTTTAATTTGTGTGCACCAAGTAAATAACAGGTACCAGAATGGAGAATCTTTCGTGAATATATGCCAATATCATAATCTTGCAATTGGTGGTACAATATTCAAATCACAATACAAACTACAAAGCAACTTGATTATCCCTAATAACCAAATAACCATATAACAATTCAGAGACAGTGGAGACACTCACTATTGAATGAACGAAGCTTTATAGGTACGCACTAATCACTATCTGAATATTGGGCATATTCGTATTAAATTGCTGACAAATATACAAAATCTACGTCCCGCTTATTGCATAATAATATTGGATCAGATTGAAACACTGTTGCAAATGTATTGCGGTGAATGCACATAATTTATGAACAAAGAACAGTTAATTGAATTAAGAAGTTGGGAAAAGCGAACGACGGGATAAGCGTAAACACATCGTCAATATTGTCAAACAACCTTCTGTATGATATGAGAACTAAGTTGAGATAAATTTTGTCGCCACTCTTGTTCCCACCCGCCTTAGCTTGAGTCATGACAAAAAGTGAACAATATATACGCATTTGATATGAGTTGGCATCTAAAGAAGAAAAATATAAGATTTAGACAAAAAATTTGCGACTAAAACTGGAAAGTTTCCTGAACTGACATTCACAGATATGTCCAAAACATAAATGTTTTACAGACGAAACTAATGAAGACCACGTCAAATTCGTATAGTGAGCAAAATGATAGTGAATGACAATGGCAATTTAATCGCAATGTTTGTCAGTAATTGTGTGTGATCGAGCATAAAAAAAATGGTGTTTTAATGCGTGTTTGTCAACCAGTTGAAAAAACAGCTCAATAACAAATTAAGGTAGCTTGGAAATTATGCAATCGATTAGGCTTTGTGCATAAGACAAGTGTACTAATTTGGTCAGATAAGTAAATTAAATGATGTTTGGTTATAATAAGAAATCATTTACACAGCAATAACTATAATTATTTTATTGATATTCATCAATATTTTCTCGATGGCGTCGCTTCTGTTGGTTTCCAACTTGACGCAAGTTTTCCCCAGGCTTCCGTGTTGTCTTCCATACCATTTTCAATTTGACCTCTTATCACTAACTGCTAGCCCAATTCATAGCTACGCTGTTGACAGCACACTACACCATTTTTACTATTTCGACAAAAGACCATCTGTGGTCATGGTCAGGTCGCATCACGTTGATTTGGACAATACCTTAAACGGCGACTTAAATTAAATTTCTGACTGGGGACGGAGAAATCTACAAGATGAATAGAATAAGATGCAGTTATGTCCTTTGACAAGTCAAATACTCCGAATGCAACTATACAATTTGATGGTGATTTGCGTGGTGCAATTCTTTGGGTCTGAATTCTCTTGGAACGCATATCAATTCAAAACTACTATATGGAATGATCACATCTTGTGTGTGGCCAAAAATGCGGCCAAAAGCCTTGGATTTCTGCATCGTTGTAATGTAAAAAAATATAGCTCATTTGTCACACACGAATTCTGATGAATTCACGTTTGATTGCACGTCTAAATTACGGGTCACATTTATGTCACGTACTTGTTGTCTGTGGAACCTACCATCTTTCTGAAGATATGTTTTCTGAATTTTACCACCTCCAGGCATTTAAATCAAATGTTCATCGCAAATTCCTGCGTTTATATCGAGTTACAAACAAATAAAAACTTATTTTGTGTTTTGACCATTAAAGGGTATCTACTCCCTAACGAATAACTGTAATATAAGAAGTAAAAAAATAATTAAATTTGAACGCAAACATGCAATATGCTTTCAAATGGTACATTCTGTACTGCAGGTTAGTGGGATACTAAAAAAATTTGGCCATAAACTATTTCTAGTAGAAAAATATGATCAAAATTTTATTTTCCAACAGTTTTTCCAATGTGTATTTAGTTTAATTTGCTAACGAAGAATGCTGAAATTTATGATGACAAACATTTTAATTAAAAACTTCTGGTTCTCAGATTCATTTATCATCCTAAAAATGTATTAGTGAATATGTCAATCGAATGTGAATATAATGGACGATTATAGTGAGTATGCATGTTCGATGAATACAAACACCCACATTAATGAAAAAATCTTCAATCAAAGTACGCAAGGAATTCGATCATTCACAAATGAATTTTCTATGAATGTTTATTCATATTATTTTAATTTGAATAACCTGATTGGAATTGTTGTAGTCGCACTTTCTGTTAGTTTACGGCAATAAAATTGGTTCACAAACACTGTAATAATTATATATTATGTTTGACCGATTCAAATTCCATTTTCTTTGGTTAAAAATTTTGTTCATCACCTCCATGTGCTCTATACCAGTCTCCATAAACTCTAATGTGGTATTTTATTTAGCCCAATGCAGCTACTGACAAAAACTGATTTATGGAACAGTTTTATGTTACATCTCAACACTACCATGTATTGTCTCATATATTTTTTTTTTAAAGTAAAAACCCCTTTACCTCATTTATTTCTGCTTCAGTGATCGTAAAAGTGAACATGTCATAGACAGACTAATCTTTATTTCTTCAGTGTCGTCTTTGACTCATTAATTTCTGTACCAACTCATCAGCTATATTTTACAAATTGTTCCAATTTCAAGCTAATTTCTGTCTCACCTTGAGATAACAGATACATTTTATTAGCGAAAGTTATGCAATGCCTACACCACATTTAATATCATGTAGTACAGTATTTACGTTAATCAAACCTAGTCCAATAAAATACATCTCTGTTTAATAATTAATGTATATTAGAAATATCACCCAGCATACTCGACTCTAAAACTGCACGTCAGTTGTCATGCACAATCAAGTTACTAATTTTTGATGGGTTGTCCACCGTTAAGATTTCGGATTCAACGGTATCGGCAACGGTTGCCATGCCGGTCTATAGTTGTTGTAATGCGAATATAAGTTCGTCACGATGTTTTCACAGAATTCCTGAATCGTCTGGTAGCTGTTTTTCGTTCGACTAGACTATGCATGAAATGAATTTCGTGCATTTTCTAAAGTATGATAAAGTGACTCAGTATACATCTTTCCATTACTAGTCACTGTTAATTTGACAAACCTATACGTAAATGTTTCAATGAAGTATCAAATATTCTTAATTTCGTAAATGACTTGATTTTTATTATAATTTTTTAATTCATAATTTAGTCATATTTTTTATTTCTTGTTCTTGAATATATTTTCAATGTTTCATAACTTTTAATTACACTGGTTCTTAATGTTATGTAATTGGTTAAAAATTAGTTGGGATTTTTTGCTCGTTAATTGGTTGGAAATATATAAACACCAAAGGGCAGGAGATATCCACCTGTGCCTTTGGGGTAGTTTTAAAATGCAATTCAAAACGTATGTAGGGTAGATATTCATTATCAATTTAATATTCAGATATGCTAGTTTTAAATAGAAAACTATTTTTATAGTCGAAAATCGAAATGATATTTTTAGAATTTTTTTTTGCAAACTTTTGATCCAATCAGATAATTTATTAAATTAGAATAGAAGTGAAAGTGAAATGAAGAACCAGTTCTGGTCACATCAACAGAATTATTTTCTGAAATACCAACAGCATCAACCTTTATTGGTGGCGAACATATCGTTTCAGGTGCTGATGTAAATCTAAATTATCAAATTCCTCAATATCAGGCATCACTTGTAAATTATCAACAACCGTCACTTGTACAATATGTAACACCAACACCAATAACACAATATCAAGATCAAATTATTCAAGTACAACAACCACTTGTACAAGAACAAGTTGTTAATGTCCAACAACCAATTGTACAAGTACAACAACCACTTGTACAAGAACAAATTGTTCAAGTTCAACAACCACTTGTACAACAATCACTTGTGCAAGTACAACAACCACTTGTACAACGACCACTTGTACAAGTACAACAACCAATTGTACAAGTACAACAACCACTTGTAAATTATCCAAAACCAATCGTAAATTATCAACAACCAATTGTAAATTACCAACGACCAATTGTACAACGTGAGCCAATTGTAAACGTACAGCATTTAGAAGGTGAACCAATTGTCAGTTATGTTAAAAGTCCACCAAGTGTACGTTATGAACGACCAATCAATCAAATTTATAATGATGCACAAACATTTGAAACAATAACTTATGATGATCAACAAAAAACTGTTGTTATTGATAATTCACAAGAAGAAATTCATACAGATCTTCGATTACCAGCCGTTATTAACAAGAATGTATATTATCATAGAGGTGAAGATATTGTTGAAAATCATCCAACAAGATTCATTCATGTTGGTCAACCACAAAGTAATCTTAATGTAGTAAATATTAAGGCACCAACATATGAGGGACACTCAAAGATTGTACCAATTTTACCACAAAATCAAGATAAGACTATTGTAAATGTCATCAGTAAGAAACCCGAATTTACTCAAGATGTTGAAATTCAACAACCACCACCAGCACTCGCAAACAAACCAGATGTATTCTTTACCAAAGATGAAACTGTTGGATCTATTCAAAGTAAATTATTGAAAAAAAAAAAAAAAAAAAAAAAACAATTAACAGAGAAAATATCTGATGTCGTGTGACGTGTTCCTATTAGAAACGTTTCCCATTTTTAGGCTATTTAAATATAAATTCATTGGTACCTATTATAACTACCGTAGTTATATTATTACTGCTGCCGCCATTTCAAATTCAAATTATGCAACACCCACATACAAATTATGTTATTTGAAAATTTTTTTAACGTCTCAAATTATACGTCTTACGACACACTGTATATACTCTGTTATAATATCCAAAATATTAGTTATATAATTAGGGTTCTTTTTTAAATATTCTTTTACAAATTCAGCAGCTGGACAAGTGGGAACTGTATTCGGCGCTGATGCACCATTAACAAATGTTGGTGCAACCATTTCACAAACAATTAATAAAGTTCCAGTTATTGGTCCACAATTGGCACAAGGTATCCAAACAATCTCAACAGGTTTGAGTGCACTTCCATTACCAGGCCTTGGTGGTGCAAGATTTGTAAATTCAGCCTATAATACGGTATTAGCAGATAACGGCTATTATAATGGTGCATCTGTATATCCAGCATATGGTGGTGCACAGTATGTTAGTTCAATAGGTGGTGCCCAATATGTTGGTACACCATCAATAGGTGGTGCACAGTTTATTGGTACACCATCAATAGGTGCTACAGGATATTTAAATGCAGTATATCCAGCTGCAGCCAATACTCAGTTTATAAATACTGGAACATACGCAAATGGTTATCCAACGATTGTAGGCACAAATGCATTCGCAGCTGAAAATCTAATTTCAAATGACCGATTTTCAGCATTACATTTTGGATCAGCACATCCAACCGATGTAACATATGCCACGACTGCCGGTGCTACAATAATTGAGAATGATGTTCATGGTGCAATTGAATATTTACCATCAACACCATATTGAGTAATTATTTTTTTCAATCATCAGCAAAAAAATTGGACTGGCCAATTATTATGTTGATTATGTTATAAACATTGCAAATTATATTTTTTCTTAAATAAAATAAGTGTAATATATAAAATTATGGAGATTTTTCAATTTTTTATCGAATGGACGAATGGAGGTTACTCCGAAATATCACCTCACGGTGTCACCGATCACTGGTTCACGATATATATATATCAATAATGGTGACATAGTAATGAGACATAAAAGTTGATGTTAATATCGTGTGTGTCAACTGTATTGAAAAAAAAAAAATATGTCATCAACAAATGTCGTAGCCTTTAACTGAAATATTGAAATGTCTAACCAGGATAATGATATAATTGATCCTATATTTTTTATAATTGATAAATAACGTAAAATCCAATAGTCATGCACATAAATGCTTAAAACATGTAATAGGAACGTGAAAATGTTATGCCTGAAATGTGAGAGTATCTGATCATCCTGAATCCCTAACTCGATTGAAATGAAAAATGAAAGATGAAAATTTTTCATTTCTACGTGAACCTCATCACCGATGTACACCAACAATAACAACAAAAAAAATCAGACAGATTTATTAAATTTTAAAACTTTTAAAATTCTGTGGTAAATATTTTTTATATAAGAAGAAGTGAAGCTCGGTTATACTAAAATAGTCAGATGGTTCAATCAAATCTGACAGTCATGATCGAAATTTACTGATTATAAAGAATTTAAAATAGTTGAACACTCAAATATATAAACGTCAAGCCAACATGAATCTAAGTTTAAAATTCGTCAATGCTATTTAACTTTCTCACCAATAAGATGCAAGTGCACCAATACGATCCAAGTGTACAAACTAAAGAATTCATCAAATGCAGGCCCAACATATTCATGGCTGGGACGCGCGGGTGTGAGGAGCCGTAATTCAGCATTTCAGCCACGTTTTCCACCACTGTTGTTTTTTTTTTGTCAAGCGTAAGCGTATATACTAAAAATGCAAAAAAGTACCCAAAAATCAAAAAAAAAAGTGTTAAAAACCGCTTTACACCCCTATATTGTGAATGAAAGGTGACAGCTATTCCCATATTATTCTAATCGTGAATATCTATCTAAAAATATATTTGCAAAAATTCACAGTTCATCCTACGTCAAGAGATTTTTTAAAAAAAATACGTTCTACACCGTTCATGGTTCATGGGGGGAGTGAATTTGTTTTTAAAATTATTCTAATTATGAATACCTATCCAAAAATATGTTTACAAAAATTCTACGTGAACTTTATGCCACGTTGACGAAAAATGTGATTTTGAAACAAAAAAGTTTTGCACCCCAGGGGGAGGAGGGGGAAGGCGAGCGACGCCATTTTGAATTTGATTCGTAACATAATCATAGAGGCGCAACTTTTAAGGGATCGAGGGACGCTCTGCGACCCTCGCCCCATAAAGTGGATTTACGCCGAAATTTATTCGTTCGAATATTTGTTGATATTTTCGTATGTACACATTTCTTTATTCGTCTTTGACTGAACTAATTTATTCGAATTTTCTTTGCGAATATTGAACGAAAAGAAATATTGTTTCGAAAATATTAATTTATAATAAATTATCAAATAGGATAAAGTATTAGTATTTGGGTCAAATTGACCTTGGTCATTAAAAAAAAAAAAAAAACAAAAAAAAAACGAACATAATAATAATAATAAAAAAAAACTATTATTTATTATTTTTTTAAAAATATTGACATAGAAATTTCTGAATTTTAAATACATTTAAATACATTTATGTATATACAAATTTCTAAGAATAAATAAAAAATAACAAATTGTGGTATACGACAATTTGGTTGTTTATTTTTTAACCTAAAATTTCCTTTCACTATATCACTTATCACTATCACTTGCACTACTAAATATCAAGGACATCTTTATGTAAAAATTAAAAATATTATTAATCAATATTTGATCATACAAAATAAATAACAAACCATAAACTGTCACTTATGTGATAGCTTTATCGAATAAATTAATGATTGCTTCATGTCTCATTTAAGATTTACTTGAAAAATCGATCTGATAGGTCACAGACCATTTCAATACATTACGGATTATTTCGTGCATTATTTGTCGACTTCAAGTAGCAGTCATTCGATAGTATTGATTGTCATATGATGTGTACAATTCTAAAAACTTATGGAATACTGTCTAAACTGATGAATATGATAAGTGATCAATATAGTGATTCACAATGTAGCGTTTGACATAGTGGAAGACTTGATAACACTATTATGCCTGCTCATCTTAGACTTGATTATGATCAAAATACACTCTAAATCACATGGTATCATTATGGTGTCTAACGACTTAAAGATCTTTTGACTTCGCTATGACTTAATTGAAATTGTAAACTGTAACGATTTGTGAAACATAGCTGACAAGTTGATTTGTAGTTCAGTATTTCAAAAACGGTAGCTATTAAAAAATTGGTACATCGTGGAGATGTTCACTTGCAGTAAACGGCGAAGAAATAAATGAAATGGAGGATTTTCAATATTTTAATAAATTTCACAAAAACTTAAATGCACTTTTTTAGTACTATTGTATGACTGCGAAACTTAAATGGTGATAAATTCAAGTGTTACGTCAAATAGGTTGCCTCAGACGACGAAATAATTTTTTTTTTTTAAATTCTATGGATTATTCATTATGAGCTTTATCACTTGTAGGACTAAACATGGTCAATCGGATGTTAAACTGTGCTCATGATTTGCTATGAGATCAATGGGACATGTACAGTTACCGTACAGTGGGTAAATAAATTATTGGGTGAAATACTCAGACATGTTAGTCTTTAAATAAAAACACTTTTATAACATCAATGCTATTTTAAGGATTTTCTTTCAAGATTTTCGTATATTTATTAGTTGAAAAATTAAATTAGAACAAACAAAAATAAAAACAAAAAAATGGAAAAATTAATAACCTGTTCTTTTTTCGTTTCTTTTTTTTTGTTGAACCTATTTGTATATAAAATATCAGCTTTTTCTAGTTTCAGTACTAGTTATTTTTTAAGAATTGTCTAAGATGCGTTCATTTGTGGTGAGTTCAACTTTGTCATTTTTTGATTAAAGAATATAAAATAAGTGTTTCAAAGAACTTAACGCACAACATTAATTTTACAACCCCATTAATTAGATATTAATTGGACAATAATAAACAAAAATAGTGAATATGTTAATATAAAGAGAAGAAAAAATAAAAAACTATAGTTAGCGACTATTTTGTACACTTTATTTAGAAAAATAAAATTTGTTTTTATTCGTGTTTTATGTTAAATGGATTTAGTTATTAAATATAGGAAGTAGAAGATACGAGGAATAATTCTAAGAATAAAATGAAACACTCGTTTCAGTTTTTATCTGCCCATTTGAACAGCACCACCATAGTAATAAAAATATATGATGTTATTTTTTTTTCCCCTCCTCTTTTCTGGGGTCAATAGTTAGCCTCCATAACTCCAGAAATTTTAATTATATTTATTTTTCAAACATTACAATTAATTCTACTTTTGTTAAGCCCCAAGTGGAAATAATTTTCATTCACTTACCTCACAATTTTTTTTTTATTTTTTTTTTTGCACCCTGCACCACCCACTAATTTTGATGTTCGAAAAAATTCTATTCCTTAGGTTAGTTACTGCCCCCACTTCCTACGTTTTCAATTCAAACAAACGAAAACTTTACTACGATTTCAATCGATGTTTAGAATATGGTCACAACTTAATAAATGAATAGCGCAAAAGCTTCATAATTTACAATAAAAATATTGAAATTTCGAAATAGATAAATAGCAACAAAGTGTCGGACAGATGTACACAAAATTTTATAAAAATTACGTAATTTTAGTAGAATGTCAAAAATTATGAAATTCAAATCAATTATTTTATTTTCAAAAGCTATTTTTTGGACGCAAAAAAGAGCGGCAATTTTTTGTTTTTATAAAATGAAAGTCCTATATGGATAACATATATACATGTGTATCTTTTATTCATTTATTTAATAATTTTTTTTTTTATTATATAATCAGATATTCTCAGCTGTACTTGTGTTAACCACAGCTGACTACAATTTTTTCAGAACAGGCTATGAAAATAGCAGACCAGTTACGTCAACGGAATTCTATTCAGATGTACCAACGCCAGCCACTTTTATCAATGGTCATACTGTGTTAGGCAGTGATGTTAATTTAAATTTTCCACAATTCACAACAAACTATCAGGAACCATTTGTTCAATATCAACAATCACCAATTGTACAATATCCAATTGGACAATCAACAATAGCACCACAATTTGCACAAAATTTACAAAATATACAAAATGTACAAAATTTTAAACGTAATCCACTTGTCAGTTATATTCAAGGTCCACGAAGTGTATATTATGAACAATCAACAAATCGTAATAGCGAAGAACCAACACAACAGGAAATTGAAACAGGAATTAATGATAATGGAAGAGACACAATTATTATTGATAATTCAAATGAAGAAATTCATACAGATCGTCAATTACCGGCAATTATTACAAAAAATGTTCGTTATCATAATGGTGATGCTGATATTATTGAATTTCATCCAACAAGATACGTTCATGTTGGTCAACCACGAAAAAATCTAAATATTGTATTTGTTAAGGCACCAACGTATAAGGGACACATAAAAATTGTACCAGTTCTTCCGAAGAATGAAGATAAAACGGTTGTATTTGTGTTGAGTAAGAAACCGGAATTTACTCATGAAATTGAAATTCAGCAACCGTCAGCCAGTCCACCATCTAAACCGGAAGTAATCTTTAGCACCGATGATGAAGATAAAGTTCAAGATCAAAGTAAATTATAGTAAATAAATTTTAATAGAAAAGCGTAGTACAGATGCGTAGCATATTTTTTTTTTTTTACTGATTTATAATATAAAATAAATATTTTTTTTTTTTTTTTTAGCAAAAACGCTATTTGCATATTGTCGTTAATTCCCTTAAATTTTTTGTTATCGAAAGTCTTGAGTAATATATTAATACTGAACGTATTGAAATCGATAATTGTTGTTCAATTAAGAATTTTAATTGTTTTATTGATAAAAATGTGTAATAAATTTTACATATTTTACAGCTATTTCTTAGTATTGCACTAAATTCTGCAATAATAATAATATAATTCATCTATCGCATCTGTACAAGTTCGTAATAATATATAATAGTTGCAAGATAGCAGTACTACTTCAATTTTTTTGGGAATAAGCAACTGATTTACAATGTAAAATAATTATGGTTTAGCTAAAATGCGATTTGTATTGCTAGTAATTCACTAAAATTTCTGTAATAAATTATCCAGTAAAATTATTACTACTGCACTTGGGATGCTATAAAACTATAATAATTGTTCAATTACTTAATTTATCTGCAATTAAATTGCGGTATATGATAAATTCTTGTACAATTTCCGGTTTTTCTGTTTTTATTAATATTTAAAATTTATCTTAATAATATTTTTTTTTTAATTTAATATAGCTATTGTACAATTGAAGACAAGTGATGCTAGACCAGAAACTGATAATGGAATAGCAATTTCAAATACAGTTGATAAAATTCCAGTTATTTATCAACCATTAGTACAAGAGCCCCATACAAAATCATCAATTTACATAGATAATATTGCTCCTGCATCTAATCCCGAAGTATTTTTAGGCAAAGATGAAGCAGTTCAAGTTGTTCAACGTAAATTATAGTCAATAAATTTAAACAGAAAAGGGTTGCAATGATGCGCACAGTACTTTTGCTCAAAACAAAATAAATTTTATTGATAGATATGAAATAAATTTAATATATTTTAGACCTATTTCTAGTCTACTGTAGTAAATTCTGCTATAAAATAATAATATTCCAGCTGGATGTTTGAACCACTATATTTTAAAGCAATTACTTTATGTTCAAAATCTTTCCAAAAATGATTCTATTTTGCATTTACGAGACTTTGTAAAAAATTTGTGAATTTGCTACTGTCTACACAACTGGGATAATAACAGACAACAGCTATATCACAATAATACTAATGTCTTTTTTTCTTATTTCAATAAGCAACTGATTTTACGATGTAAACTAATTATTTTTTAGCTAAAATGCCATTTGTAGTAGTAGTCTGTAAATTCAGTTTTTTTTTTCAAAATAAAACCGCCAAGTAATATTTTTACTATACTCCACTCGGATGTTCAGTTAATTAATTTATCTGCATTTAAATAACGGTATATGATAAATTCTTGTACAATTTCCGGTATCAAATTATTGCACTTTTTTTAGTATAAAATAATTTATTGCACTTTTTTAGTATAAAATAATTTATTGCATTTTTTTTTCGTTTTTTGTTAATATTTAAAATATATCTTAATAATATTTTTTTTTTAATTTAATATAGCTATTGTACAATTGAAGACAAGTGATGCTAGACCAGAAACTG